>VXAC01004178.1:14067-81261 GCA_013399225.1 Rhipidura dahli | reverse complement strand
CAGGGGAGGGGGGGGGGGGGGGAAAGTGGAAAGAGAAAACAAGGCAAAACATGTTTGACTGTACCCCTTGCCTGTATGACTGTACCCCTTGCCTGTATGTAAAGAGCATTTCCAGTTCCTTTCCTAGGAAAATTGGATGAACCTGTCATTTCAGTCTAACCAAGACTTTCGAGAACACCAGGAACAGTGCAGATGGGTTGGAGTCTTTGTTTAATCGCTGTGTGAGGACAGATGCAGTTTGAGGCTGGCAGGGAGAGCAGAGTGCCCTGTTCCTCCTACACTTCAGTGCACCAGGCAGGGCAAACAGCAGTAGAGAAGCCTCTTTTTGCAAGTGGCAACGCACAGAGGTGGCGTGTCAGCGCTGCTGGACTCGGGGCAGGCTCACACCGTGCACACCACAACAAGGGTCTCTCTGCTGAGGAACCAGAGCTGTATTAGCACCATCATAAATGTGCAAACGCCGTGTTCTGGATGGCCTACCAGGAATTCCATGGGTATCCCAAAGGCAGAAAGATCAACAGAACAAGGCAGTATAACATTTTGACATTTGACATGCACAGGCACCTCTTGTAGCCCTGCTGCAAAGAACTGACAATACTCCAGATGTCCAAGGTGCCTTAATTCACCTGGATATTAAAATTGGGCATTTTAATATGAACGCATGTTGTTACAGATAGTAAACATCTTTTGTCATTAAAGTTGCCACATATTTTTTTAAAAAGATGTGTTAATTGTAGGAACCACCATATTTTGTCAGAGCTGTTGAATGGTAGTTTGGAAGAATCCGCAGAGGATTTCTCAGATAACCCTGAGAGGATATTACATTTGTATTCATAGAATCACAGGATGATTTGGGTTGGAAGGCACCTTAAAGATCATTTAGTTCCAGCCCCACTGCCACAGGCAGAGACACCTGCTTGACCAGGTTGCTCAGAGCCCCATCCAGCCTGGCCTTGACAAATGGTAGTTTGAAAGCATGAGCAGGTAAAGGACTCCAGGCAACTTTTCAGAAAACCCTGAGAGGATATTACATATGTTTTCATTTCAAAGAATATCATACCATGTCCTACTTAAATTTCAATGAAAGTGAATTCTTAACATATAACTCAGTGGATCAAACTTCAGACTATTCAATATAAATAGGAAAAGGTAAAGGCTCTCACACCTGCATGATTATAAATTTCACACCTGAGATGGTTGTTCTTAAGTGTTTAGTACCATGACTGCTCAGTTTCTCTCCCCACATTTTCTGATGAAAAATTACATGCAAAAACCAGGTTTGACATTGATTACAAACCTTTACTGTATGCATCTGTCCAGGCAGAAGGCTTCTGTTTGAATCATGTTGGTATTAGCTGGGTTTCCTGGTGGATTACACACAGCTACAACTGTTTTATACATCGCATGTAATGGGTAAAGTGCTGCCTGTAAAAATGTTCATGGGCACTGACTTAAGTCACAGCCAATGACTTAATACAAGGCCAGAAGTTCATTTACTTTACAGTTTTGTTGGCAAACTCCAAGTGTATGTGGATGTGAGGTAATGACACTGTATCTGTGTCATGTGGTCACAGTAAATACCTCACAGCTTGCCAGCATCAACTCTCAGTGTTTCCTAACAGCTGAGTACTCTGGTTTAGCACTTAAAACACTCCCCAAAAATTATTTTATAGTTTTACAATCAGTTTCTGATAAAAACTAAAGTCACATTATATAACAGTCTTGGAATTACCCATGCAGAGTTTGCATATGTGGCTATTGAAGCTGCCAGCACAATTTACCTATTATTTGTCTGGATAAAGAATAGCATGCTCATATGTTTGCAAAGGAACATTTCTAACTGGCTCAAGGTCTAGCAGCTTATGTTCAGAGACAGAGAGAGAACAAAAAAAAAAATGCTGGGATTTTAGCAGTAGTAGATGACGTTCCTTCCAGGATCAGTCTTTGGTTTCTTACCAAGCAGGCTTACTCTAGATAAACAGCATTCATTTCCTTATCATGTAAATTATTTACTGAAAATAAATGTGTAAGTCTTATTTTATCTGCTCCCTTTCACTTAATGTTATGTGCACATACATAATTCTCCAATTTTGACAGTAGTGAAACGATCTTTTTTTTCCTCCTTCCTACAGAGTTTACATGAATTTCTATTTTGATTACACCTGAATATTTTTTCTATATTCCAACTTTTCCACAGGCCTTCTGTATTTCAACAGCTCCATACAAGTTACAAAAAATTTTAGACATTATGTTTTAAGGTAAGAGTTCATATTTAAAGTCTTCCTGTTTCATTTCAATTCACAAATAGTTTCTTCTTTGACAATATGTTAGTTTAGGAAGGTTGATGATTTTGCATTTTCACCCCAGCAATGTGCGGCTGATTGCTGAAGCTGTTTTTTAACTGGGAGTAAGTCTCTTGGACTGGCCCCATTTTTCAATTTCCTCTCCTTAAAGGATAATTCAATTAAGCAAATAGATTATTTTAAATTGTGGGTAGCTCCAGAGAATGAGGCTTGCATAAATAATAGCATGAAAGGAGGTAAGGGGAATCCCTGACTTGTGAACTTGCAATCCTTCTGAAGTCCACTGCCTATTGTTTTACTTTTGTGAGCGGATTCATTCTATAAACACAAATGGTGAGGACAGGAAAATGAGATTACAGTACCCCAGGGTAGCTGGAAGATATTCCTGGAGCCATCCCAGTATTTAAAGACAGATGGATTCCATTCCTGGTACAACATGCCCCATGTCTCTGGGGAAAGAATTTCTTTTGTTTCTGCTGAAGCTTCTCTCTGGCAAAGATATCATGGGCCCACTCTCATGCATATTTAAAAGGAGAATGGGCCCCACTGGTTTAGATACCTCATCTGGAGGACTCTCTAGCATAGGAAAGAGTACCCAGGAAAAGCCACACAGATAACACACAGTAGCAATTGCCATAGGGTTGGCTTTTTTAAATTTTAGTTTCCTGCCCCCTTTCCCCCTTGATGCCCTCTGTGATCACCTATATGGAATTCCTTCTTGGTGATGAACAGCAGTTGTCAATAAAATAACCACAGGCTCATGTGAGAAACAAAAGTAGCCTGCAGTAAATAGGTAACCTATAGACATCAGGAATTGGGCTGTCCTTCCTTCATGGAACAGGTGCTGTTCACCTGCAGCTAAATGAACTTTAGTATGGATTCAGTACTGAGATCATGGTACCGAGAGCTTCTCACACTTCTTAGCAAAGAGAATTCTATGTGGTTATTAATTAATTTGTAAATCTTTCAGTAAAAACCACTGTTCATCTAGTCTGTTCCTGAACCATTATGTCCTGTTAAACCTTGAGGGCTTTTTTTCCATCCCATTTCAGACTGTCAGTTTTATGCATTTTTAACTTTAGTTGTTGAGCTAGTCTTGGGAAAGAAAAGTTTAATACAGATAAGTAATATCCCTGAAATTCTAACAGAGCTTTTGGCAGGGACCGGAGGAGGTCTGGCAATAACCTAATTCACAGTTCTTAGCTTCACGTTGATGTAAGAAGCAAGAAAAAAATATATACGTGAGAAAAATGCTGAAAAGGAAGATTGCTAATGCTGCTGAGGTAGGAATGCAAAGCTCTTGCAGGCACCTCCCTCCTGTCTGGCCTTCACTTATCACTGTGGGGTTATTATACAGAACAGAGAGAGTTTAATTTACATTGCTTGTTGAATAAATCCACTCTCAAAGATGTGAACTCTGTTGTTGCTATCCATCTGGGTAAAGTACTCAACAAACTTGTCGGGGTCTGCTGATTACTGTATGAAGGAATAATACTCTTTTGCCAGAAAAATAGGCTTCCAAGGAGCACATTGTTTCAGCTCTCTCTGTTCGTTTGCAGCACAGTTCCACGTGCACTTTAATGTTACCAAAAGCACAGACAGACTCAAGTTGCTTCCCCACACCCTTCCCATGTGTGGGATAACTACATTATCTTAAACCTCATCCTGAGTGCTTTCCTGCTGGTGAGCAGCCCTTGAGCTGGGTTTTACACCCACACTTAAATTCCACCACCAGCTCTTCAACCCCTTGTGGTAGGACTTTAAGTACAGGACAAGGCAAACTTCACTGAGAAATTAAACACTCACTGTAGCATGACGTTCTCTCCTGGCATGCTTATTTGGCCCAGGGAATGCCAAATTGTCCCATCTCTGACTCAGTTACTAAATGTGCTAACAATCTGAATCACGTATCTGTTCACAAACAGTTCTAGGAATTGCACTACTGCTCAAGTTATTGCAGAAAAATAGCAGGTATCAAAACCTGCTGCGTTTTGCTTTCAGTTGCTTATAATACCTCCAACTAACCTTTGGCTGCCCAGTTTACAGTTTTCCAAATTAGGTATTTGCTGCAAATTGAATGCTAGCTAAAATGGTTCTGCTCACACTGTTAAAGAACAGGAACATGGATTATACTTTCTAATAAAGTCACCTAGATACTTGTAGCATACTTTTAAATTTGCCAAGCAAGCTGTGTTTTATGCCAAAGATGTGCCTTTTGCCAACAGTCTTGAAATGCAACCAAATGGAGTGAAGCTGTGAACTTCTGATGAGCATCAGCTGTGGGCTGGCCTTGACCCCCCCTTGCAGCTTCGTTGTCAGAACAGCACACCTGGAAGTGCAGCACTCCCACTGCAGCAGTGTCAGCTGGGTGTCACACCAAGAATAGGAACTCAGAGCAAGCTCACAGACTCACAGAGTGGCCAAGGTCAGAAGGGACCTCTGGAAGTCATCTGGCCCTGTTCAAATAGGGACACTTAGAGCCAGCTGCCCAGGACGGTGTCCAGACAGCTTTTGAGTATCTCCAAGGATGCAGATTCCACAGCTTCTTGGGGCAATCCATGCCAGTGCTTGGTCATCCTTAGTAAAAAAGCGTTTCCTGGTGCTCAGAGAAAACCTCCTGTGTTTTGATTAGTGTCCATCGCCTCTGGTCAGTTTGTTACCAGCCTCCAACCAGATACTGTACCATGGATCAGATGTTCAGCTGTTACTCAGTACTTCTCATTGTCTGCTCATCCAGCCCATACTTCCTCAGCTTCTCTGCTGATGAAGTTGGCAACACAGGATCACATAGGGAAAAAGAGAGCAGTGGCCATTTTCCTGGAGTGTACACTGAAGAACTGAGCTTAGAGACATGGTAAGAGATTAACAGATGTAAGAGCCAAGAGAGACTGGGAGAAGAACCAGTACACAAGGGATCTCATCAGGGGTTTGGAAGGACAGAAAACAGCAAGGGACAAGTGGTGCTTGGGTAAAATCTGTAACAACCACCAGAACAATTCTCCCCTCACACGCTGTCATCTAGGAAAGCAGGAGAATGACAACACACTATAACCAAGTAACAGAAATGAGAACTGTGGAAAAGTTCTCTAAGTGACCATCACATACTGACAATGGAAGTCAGAAAAGCCAGAATGTGCACAATGCAAAATACACATTAAGCAAGACAAACATAAGCATCAGGAAGGTAGGAAGCATCCAAAAAATGTGAAATTGTACAAGGAGTCTTAATTTAGTCCACTTGCATGTACAAACTTCTACATGATCACATGTAATGCTTTCTTCAGATACCAATTCTCTCAACAGATGCTAAGTCAGTATTTAGCTTAAAATTTCACAGTAAAGACAACTACAAGCTATATGATTCCTATTCACGAGAATGTAATGAAAATAAAGTATTTTTAAAATCACTAAATACTGTTTTTCAAACATGAGTACTTGACCTATTGCTACAGGAAAATTACCCATTTGGCAAATTACTTACAAATATTTTCCAGCTGTCACTAGTTATGTTCTTATTTTCAGGTGCCCAATTTGAGATGTTTAGGGTAAGATTTGTCAGAGTTTGCAAACCCAGAGCAATCAAAAACCAGCTCTGTGTAAGTACAGTTGAAAGCACTCCACTGTGTAAAGAACACAGCAGAAACTGGAAGACAGAATTAAACCCTCACTTCAGCACTGGCTTTGGATAAATCTCAGGTCAATAGTTTCAGTCTAGGCAAACAGTTCTCCTAACCACAAAACTGCTTTCTTTCAAGTAGCTACGTAAACCGCAAGCATCTTTTTAAGCTTACTTTTCAATGCTCACAAGTGAGAGTAGCTGAACCATGAATTTCAGCAGTTTAGAGTAGCTTAACTTGGTTAAACTAAAATGCTTTTAGCATGTTTCCCTGAACTCCAGCACTCAACTTGCAATATGGAGACAATGACGTGGAGCACCAGTGACTGGACAAAATAAGAGTGAAGCTAAGTTCACCCCACCTAGTTCACCCCACCTAGAATCTAACTGGCCTAAAAAAAATTTCAAAAACTGTTTGAATTCAACAATGTCCCTGTGAAAGAGGGAACCTCCACTGACTCCACAAACTTACTTGCTTTACACAGACAACCATGACACAGGGAAGCAAGTGAGAAAGCAAGTCAGAAATCAGGCTAACTATACTGCATTCAGATTCATTAACCATATATGAAAGATGGAGAATAACTGATAGCAGAATGAAAAACTCACAAGACCATACAGTAATGCAGAAAATTAGTTAATGTATTCATTCATGGAAGGAACACTGTCCTTGCAAAACAAAGACCTAGTTTCCATGGAAGGAAAAAAATAAAAAAAAGCTATGTGACATTTTAATTAAATATTGCATTGCAACTGTCCATACAAACACATTCAACGGATTATTATAGACATTTGCTTAAAAATGTCTTCTTGATTCAGGAACCTAAACATTCGGTTTTTTGCAATGCAAATTTTGTTTGAAGTCTAGAAATTTCAGTGGTTTTATAGGATGGGAGGAAGCTGTGCAACTTCCCACGGCCTTTTAATGCCCTTTTGTAACATGAAGATATTATTGCAATACTGTTTACAAAGCAGTTTAAGTTTCAGGACTGAGGAACATTTAAATAAGAAACATACTACATTTGTTTGCATTCCAGTACAATTTATGATCTATTTAATGCCATTTTCTGTGAGAAACGTGCCATATTGTAATAGCGCTCTTTTGGGGTTAGCCTGATTTTTTGTATTACAGAATTGACACACTATCTGGCATATTACTCATGTATAGTATAAAATAAATTTTCTGGCCTGAAGAAGCAAATAAGTTCTCTAGAACTAAAATAATTACTGTTTTCAGTCTGCTACATAAACAGTGCATTCATCAAGGCCAGGTTGGATGGGTCTCTGAGCTGGTCTAGTGGGTGGTGTCCTTGCCCACAGCAGCAGGGTTGGAACGAGATGATCTTTAAGGTGCCTTCCAACCCAAACCATTCCTAAATCTTTAGATCCTAGAAATCTGAAATTCCAAACAAAGTATTTCCTGAGAGTTCCTGTAATTAATGTCATAGGTTTGGTTCAGTGTATAATAATGTCCCTGTCCAGGCTACCACCACATTTCTTACATAAAGATATGGGAAACACACTTGTTTTTCAAAATTTGTGTTAGGAGGGAGAAGCCTGATGTAAATGCCACAGAGCTTGTTTTAAACAGTTACATCTGGAGGACAACGGGGGTAGAGGTTTGCTAACAGTTTGCCAACTACTGCTGTGAGACAGCGTCGGTATCTTTAGTTAAAGTATATTTAGTTGACATCAGTATATGCGCAAAAGTAAACTAAGTTCCTAAACTTAGAAATATGTTTAAACAGATACAGCTTTTTGTAAATAGTTGATAAATTTCCATAAGTTACATCACTGAGGAAATTAGCATTTTTTAATCTCTGGGTGTTTGGGCCAGAGTCTACACAGACTCTGCACACAGGAAGCTCAAGCTGGCCAGAGTGCGGTGCTTTTCCTCTAAGTGGATCCTCACAGCTTGTGGGGAACAAATACTCAGCTGAATCCAACTGGTCTGCTTCCCATTACCCTTATCCAGCCAGCTTACCATAGAAGAGAACCTGGTCCTGAAAATGGAACTTTTAATTATCATCTAAAACTATGACACTGTGTGAATGGACAGATGTACTATGTGGATTCGACTATTCTAATAAACCATCTACTTACAAAGTACATTCAGCCCTATTGCCGCACACATACGAGAATCTTTTATTTAAAAATTCCTAAGTTTCCTTTCCTCCCACTGCTGAACTACTTACCTGATGACTGTTTGGGTAAGTCATACCCCTCAGAACTCCGGAGAGTTAGATAATAACCAACAAGCATTAACAACTAAGAAAGGAGGGAAGACAAAAATAAAAAAGGCAGGTAAGTCAAGTCTGTCTCATTTACTCGAAATTGGATACTTTTAAATCCAGATAACCTTCTGTTCACATATATTCATGCATGAACGTAGCTTATCTATCTTTTTAAGCATCACACATTGCAAACAGCACTGCTTACTCTCCTCCAGGAACATCAACTATGAGTCTCACAGGAAAAAAAAAAAACAAAAACCCAACCTAAGGAAACAAACTAACGGGGAAAAAACCTAGCAAAGAAACAGCCTGGCTGTTTGAATCTAGGTTGTGACTAGCAATTACTCTCACAACTGATTATAAGGAATCCCTAAGGAATGGTGTACATTACCCAGTTTCCTTTTGCAACCACAGGGTTGCAGAACTCCAAATGCAAATTTGTTAAAAACAAACAAAATCAAGCCTGTCCGAAAACTACAACAGACCACAACTGAGAGAACAATCACCTTTCAGATTACATCCTCCCTTAACCAGACTGGAGCCTACAAAACAGACATCTTTCATCACATCTTTGAGCAGGCATTACTGACTTAAGCAGAAAGGATTTACTTCAAAAATATGGTGGGGAAAGATACGTAAAATGGCTGCTGCCTCGCTTGTATTGTTTCAAAGAGCGATTTGTAACATCAGCTCCCCTTTGATTTCCAGATGTAGATGGGGAAAGTAAAAAAAAACTGGGAGAAGTACCTTTGTGAACCCAAATCACTGCACAGAGGTTCTTCAGGGGTACTGAGTATGCAGCACTAAAGAGACTGATTTAAGAAGTGCTGTACCAAAATAAAAATAAAATCTTTTATCCAGACTGCAGTACCTCTCATCATTGCCAAGAACCAGAAAAGCAAAGATCAAGCATCTTTATACCTATTTCTGTTCATATGCCAAAATACAAGTGTCATGTTACTAATGTAAAACTTTAATCAGAGACCAAAAATACATTCTATTTAAAAATCTGAAGGGGAAAAAAATGAATTACTAAATTAAGGAAACTGCTGCACTTTGTTTGTAAGAGAAGTCTAGTATTTCAGTTTCCAGAGGTATATTAATAGAAATTAAAAAATCATACATATTCTGCTTTACTCATTTGCTATGCAAGACATTAAAAAAAAAAAAAAATCAACAGCAGGGTTTCCTCATCTTGCTGTAAAGCTCGTTTGATTTTCCCCTCTTTCTCTACTGAATGTTTGAAAGTCAGATTCTTTCAAGACAAGAATGTAGTGCAACCTCAAAAATCAATTCTGTTTGAAGTCTCTGGTCTTTTAAAGTGTGTGCTCAGTTTCTCAGCAGGAAAAATAGAAATGTCACAAGGGACTACTTAGATGTCTCTTCTGCTTTAGCAGCTATCCTGCAAATGTGCACCACAAGTCCATGCATTTTTTATGCCACGTAATCTAAAACCTTAATACGAATTCTTAACTGTTATTCTACCCAACCTGAAAAACAATACAAACAGATACATTTAATTAGGTGGTCATCTGATCTCTTACACTGCAGAATGCAGTCAGGCTACTCTTAAAGCCCTTGTAATCCTAAATGGTCTGAAGAAATATACAACGTATACTGTCCATAGACTGCATGTGTTGTCATGTAATTATTAAATACACTTATCTAGTACCCACCCTGCTAACTTCTACTGAACAAATCTGATTCAGAAAAGGCACTTGTAAAACTTGTTAAGATTGCAAAACACTGCAGCATTGCCCACCATCATGTTAATTAAAAACACTTAACAAGCACATGCAGTAGTGAGCTTGTTAAACCAAGTCAGGAAGCTTTTAAAGAACTCATTCTTAATTCTGTAGGGTTTTTTTATATTAACATCACATTTTATTAAAAAAATAAGTTTCCTATATTTAACATGTGTATTAGCTTGCTGTATGTGACTGAAGATCTTGAGACCTTGAACACTGAATGATAGTAAATTCAGCACTTTCTTCTTTCACAGCTTTGAAAAGGGGAAAAGGGAGGGGGGATGAAGGGGAGGACAGGAAAGAGAAAGGAAAAGGAGGAAGCACCAGGCCATTCCCAGTAAGAGAACCAAATCGTCCTACAGCATGAAAATATGAACCTGCATCACAAACATCAGAAAAAAGAAAACTACTTTATCGATGAAATGTGGATATATTCCATATTATTGAAACATACCACTGGGAAAGATGAGACTAGGAAGGAATATTGCATTCTATTTGCAATTGTCTCTCATCTATTTCAAATAAATGATTTTCCTTCCCTCTCTTGTATAAACTACTATTCCAGTATGTCAGTTGCACTGAAGTCAGATACATAAGACCCTGCATTTCTGCAGTCTGAAACTATTTTATCCCTAATTTTCCCCCAACAATGGCAAGAATACTGGATAAAAATTTGAAGGAGAAAACAACTCAGAGGTGTGCACATTATGTATTTAATATGTAGTCCAGGAAATTGCTCCCACATTCTTTCAACAAGAAAACTGCAGGAGTCATCTCTAACAGAACACATATATGCGGTGTTACATGTTCTCCATGGGGTCCAGGGTTTATGTGAGAGAAACCAGGGAAGGAACAACTCCCCTAAATCCCACAGGTTATCTGTACAAAAGATTAGCAGCTCACAGGTGTATTGCTCTGTGTGCAACACTCTGCCTTGGTGAGAGAACCCCCCTGTAAACAGAGGGTGTCACAGAGAGTCCTCTGTGCAGGAATGCCCTGGAAGTAACGTCATTAGCAGCTGTGTTTTCAGGGTTGAATGATAACTCATGGAGGCCATGAAGTACTGGGTTAGACTTGATGTTGTGTACAAAAATAAATCTCAAGGGGCCCCAGAGTTCAGCTACTGAACTCTCTCCTGCTTCTCTTTGGGAGAAGGGAATGGTAAATGACATTCCCAGTAGAAAAATCAGGAGAGAAAATATTATCTAAAAGGCGAGATAGAAGATCCCTCTCTACCCTCACAAATTCCTTCCTGGCAAGTGACACTTTCTGGTTCCCTTCAAAGGTATCTGTATTAGTAGAAAAATGGAGATATATAATCCTTGCACAAATCTTTTCTTACTTTCCCCACTTCAATGCCAAAGCCTTTCTAGATCAGGGATAAAAGGCTACATTTGCAGTGTAAGCAACAATGGCATTTTAGATTGTTGTAAAATCAAAATACACTGGAAATATTCAAGCAAGTCCCTACATTAGTCTGATGCTACCTAAAGCCAAGAACAAACAAGCAAGCAATGAACACTGGTATTTTGGTTTTTTTGCATGGATATTAGAAAAAATAGTAATCATACACTTTTTTTCTTTTTAAATGTTCATTACTTAGATAAAGCACATATGAATGTAACATTCAGAATTGTAACATAGAAAATGTAATGTGGGCAATCTGCTATTCCAAGTACACTTACCAAAATACAATTTTATAATGAAGAAAGTCTCAAAATACACCTGTACAACAATTGGGATCCACAAAATATGATTTAATAGAGTCACTCAAGATCACTGCATTGAAACCACTTTTAAAATACTGTTTGAAGAGTTACCCCTGGTCAAAGAGCACTCTCCCCCTTTCCCTAGCCTGTCCCACTAAAGCAAGGGTGGAATTGTAATTGCAATGCATAACTTCTAAACCCCCAAATCTGGAGTGGTCCTATGAACTATGACACTGCCTACACTTAGATACTGGGAGGATGGGAATCACCCTCTCGGAGGCCATGGTACATTGAGACACTTATCCATATTTATTGTTTTGTAGCGCAAGCAGAATAATCTTGTAAAGGGCAACTAAAGAGGGTCAAAATAAGAATTCATTTGAGATAATTATCTCACTACCAAATCATTCCCTATATGTTACTTAAGCCTGTAACATTAAAACTTAACTGAAAAAGAAAAAGGTAACCATTTCATCCTATATTTTCTTTATTTGCTTTATGTTTAGAAGTTGCTATTTAAGTTCTATTAACAGAAATACATAACAAAAGCTCCCTATCAAGTGGAAAAAAAGTAATTACAAATGCTGAAAAAGTTGGCCTCATTAACATATGTACAGACTCACTTAATACACATCTTTGTGGGAATTAAACCATTTTATGACACACATTTATACAGGCATTAAACATTCCCAAGTAACTTTGAGCAGAGAACACACCAAATCTTTAGTCTGGGCAGACAAAAATGTAGGTTTCAATTTTGATTGTGGAGCTAACATGCAACAGATACAACATTCAGTCCGAGCTGTTGGAAAGTTGTTCTGTCTTTTCCTGCAAAACTGAATTTAGGTCTTTCTGTCCCTTCTTGTCCTTGTTCTGCTGTTCCTGGAGTGTCAGGATTATTTTTCGTATTTCTTCTCTTTTGGTTTTCATTCTTGGGCGTGGAAACCAGTCTGTTAAGTTCATTGGTAGCTCAAAACTCAAAATGGGATTCTGAAAAGAAAGGTCATTGGGATATTACAATAAGGAGTTATAACCTAAATGACTGAAGAAAACTGTAGTGAAGTAAAGTACATTCTTCCTCACGTCATTCCACCAGCATGAAACAAAATTTCTACAATTTCTGTGTTTTGTACTTGTATAATTACAGTAAAATCAGTCAAGCTTCAGTATGTTACAGAGTAAAGTCCATTCACGTCAGTCCTGATTATAAGAATGCCTGAACAATCTACTGTTTGCTACATCTTTTAGACAAAGCATTTGTCTGCATAAATGTGTAAAGTTCTTCTAATAAAAAAAAAGTGACCAAGAGAAAAAACCATTGTAAAGATATAGAATATTTTTTAACAATCATTAACATCGAAATCTGGAGCTGATGAGGCATCCAAAACATTCCTGTTTTTATAAATAACCTTTAGGATCATAACCAACTAGGCAATTTAGTTTTAGATTTCACCCTAGAAAACAAAGCTCCTGCCTACCACCAACACTTTTTATACTTACATTCTGTTTTCTTGCTAGGTATCACTCGCCCAAGTAATTAAGATAATTATTATTATGAGACATTATCTACGCCTCTTCAGTGATACTGTACAACAACTCTACCCTAACCAAATGACAATTTGGGGAACAGTGTTGTCTCTCAGAAAAATTCCTCCCTTTCTGTACTACAGTTTACATCATCAGAGTTATTTAAGAGTGAATTACATTCACCACTGAGGTAAGATCAGCAAGGCTGCTTGTGAAAAAAAACTAGTGACGTTCTGCCCAGGAACATTCTGCTTAATGTTGTACTGGCACCATTTCTTTGTGGCCGCTCGGTTTGGGGAAGACGCGCAGAGCCACGGGGAGAGGCAGCTACGCTGCGGGCCGGCCCCTCGCCGCGCGGGCCCGCTCGCCCCTCCCGCAGCGGCCCCTGGCGGCCCCCACGGGCACAGCCGGCTCGCAGCACGGACAAGGCCCAGCTCTGACAGCCCGCTGGGGCCTCCTCACTGCCGGCCCACCCTGACAGGCGAGTCTCTGTTTCAAAAGGTACACAGCGTGATTTTAGTACTTAAAATAAATCCACAAAGAACAAACAGATGTGCCTCAACAGGTTGCCAACATCAGATTAAGCACCTGCCCCCACAAACTCCCCATCAAGTTTGTAGAGCTGGTGCAAAATGAGACTGTGGGCAATTTTACAAATACAAATTAGATGGAATTGTTTGCTGAATAACTTGTCTAGTATTGTGCAGCCAGCACAGGTTTTCCATCCTCACTGAAGTTACTTCTGAGGGTATCCTGTGATTTGCCCTCTGACACACGAAGGTGCCGTGCCTGTTCTCGGGCCGACAAAGCTGCAGCATGCTGCCACACTAGGCAGGACAAGGAATTCAGCCTGACATAATCCAGCAATCGATTCGCAAAAAGCAACGGGCTATGATTAATAAAACTTGGTTGCTCCTCATACTCCCAGTGAACAAAAAAGGAAGCACTTGGTTATGGTTTAAGCTTTCAAGAACTCATCAGTAAAGCAAAAGCTTTTGCCTTCACTTGCATGAATGCATCCTGCTAAAGCTTTGCTGCTCTCCTGCATGGATGAATGGAGGGACAGTTGAGGAATGGATAAGCTGCCAGCTTTTCCAGGAAAGGGTTAGCTACAGGAGAGTTTAGGAACAATGCTAGGAATGAAAAACAGCTTCACAAACATACATACCTCAAAAAAGCTCTCCACATACTGGAGGATGTACACTCCACAATCACTGAAGTTGTTCTGCTGTGGCACTTTTGGGTTGGAACCTTTCATGACATCTTTGGAAAAGCTTCTTTTGCTGCCTTTCCTGACCTCCCATTCCACCTCTAAGTATCTACAATAAAAGACCATGCAAATTAATTTTTTTTTATTCCTTGAAGAATTTTCAAAAAACACCCCAAACCAAACTAAAAAAACACCAAAACAACCCCAAACCAAACCAAAGCCCTAAGCAACAGATATGAAACTTACTCCCTTAGTGTTTTCACAACATTTGACCGGGAAGGGCCTCTCAGTGAGTCCATAAGCAAAATGCAGGGCCTAACAGAGAACACAAGTTGTAAGTACACAGTATTTTACAGCAGCTTGAAAAACACAATGTTACACAGCAACAGTTTGTGGGGTAGCCATAACAAAACTAGAACAATATTCTGAAGTTCTGCCAGCACTGCTGTAATCTCCTAAATGGGATAGTTAAACAGCAAGTTATCTTTATAGTTAACCATATACTAAGGACACTTAAGAATGCACTTAGAAAACACAGTACTGTCAGACAATTTGTTACAGTTGCTTAAAGCTAGTTGCTCACAACACCTTCAAGTGTCTAATGCTCTTTACATGCACAAGGTATCTGGGACACTGCAAGAGAAAGGCAGAGAGCCCACAAACATCCTGCTAGAGAAGCAGCTCGAGGACAGATGGGACATTGCACAGCACACTAGAAGACATTAGGAAAGCATGTTCAAGAAGTGATCCCAGCCTGAATCTGAAATCTAGCTGGTAGTTATACACAAAATACCCACCAACTCTAAATGAAAGACTTCAAAAAATAATGTATCTATAAACAAGCATTTTCTAGAGAACCAAGTCTGCTCGAGTCCTCTCCCGCACACTACCAATGCTGATATCCTGTCACTCAATCTAAAGCACACTACCTTTTCAGTAGCCACAAGCACAGCAATCTTACCAGCCACCTTATATGCAAGTTGGATTTATGCATCAAAGCTAACTCATACCAGAGTTCAGAATTTCAGCATTATATGTAGTATGTAATTTGAGGAATAAATAACTTTACTTTCCATATTTATTTTTCACAGATCTTTGCTTTTTCTTTTCTAACAATAATACATATATTTTCAGACAAAGTATCATTTGAAGAAACTTCAAACTAGCAAATTCAGACAAAATATCTGCATGCATTTATGTATAGGTGTGTTTGCATTTATAAACCAATTTACATGTATGCAATTTTTTAGGCATAAGCATATAATCATTTGAATAATGTTTGCTTGTACTTGTTTCAATTTCTGGTAGAAGTTAATATTTACATAGGTGCTGCTCTTGAAAAAAGCATTAAATGCCCTTTAAAAAATACAGCACTTCGGAGGGGAAAGAAGTGACAGCCTTTTCAAGGTAATTGTCTATTTTATATAAAAGTAATTTTAAAATAAAGTGCCCTTAATGACTTCTGATACTTCAGTTTCAAAGATGTTATGAAATGTCACATTGAATTAAAATACTGTCTGCTGCGAAGTATTATGAACAGATAATCTGTCATCAAAATAGGACAAATTTAGCCAAGCTATAATCAGAAGCTCACAAATATTCTTAAAACACACAACACAGATGGACTTTTCCTTGACAACATATTAAGTCATATATTCTATAACATCTATAAATCTGTAATTCTATTCTGCCTCCTAAGAACGTACTCTTAATGTACCTTTCTAGTAAACCTTGTATTCACAAGGAAGGAAATAAAAAAATAGATAAATTATGAAAAAATACAAAGGAAACTGTCAAGACGGAAATACTATTAACAATATTTCTGGATTTCAAATCATGCATCTGTCACACCATAATGCAAACAAACTGCAGTCAATGTTTACTAAGAAATTAGATCTGGGTTTCAAATATTAAATAAAAAGTTTTCAAACCTAGAACAGATCAAAAATTAAAAAAAAATGTGGAACACTCTTATTAAAGAAAAAAGAACAGAGACAATAAAGATGAAGAGCTACAACACATTTAGATAAGAGAAGAGGGCACTCAAAAATTACTCCTATTTTCCTTTACTAATTTGAGTAGTAATAAAGGTTTTCTTTACTATTAATGTAATTCTTTAATTTAAAAACATTAATCTGTTTTCTAATATAGGATACATTTGAACATGCTTCTGCACCTTTGTTTTCACAGGAATCCAAGTGCAAAATACCAAATACAGCGTTATTAGAAGAAACAATGTTCATTTGCCTGATGCAGCACACAGATTTAACAGAAATCCAAAAAGCTATTATTTCACTAATAATTTCATTCAATAAATTTTTCTGCCCACTGAAGATGATCATATAAACTATAAAATTCTCTCTCAAACCCTCAGAGTATGCTGATTAAAGTGTTCGAAGATTCATGTATGACTATTTCCCATAATTACTATCTTTTATACTTCATAAACTTCTATGAAATTTCCATTTTAACTGTTTTAATACTTACTGTTTGCAGATAGTTGGCTTCAGGTACCATTGTCCCATTTCTGAATTACAGTTATCATCTACAAGGCCACCATCATCACTACTGTCTTCCTACAGAAGCAATGTGGTTACAGGTGTTTAACAGCTAATATTATTTTTTCAAACAGATGCAAAGGAAATTACTGTAACACCATTTTCATTCAAGACCAATAACTAAGTTTAACAAAGAAATGGTAGCTTTAATCTGAAATGATTCACTGTTTGTTAAGTTTACCAACTTTTAGTCACGCAGTTTCTGAAATTCATGCCAGAATGACATGGATTGAATGCTGCTATTTATTTAAGGACTGCTGAAACTAGAAAAATTCAACTAAAATTTTCAAAGCACTGCTGTCTTAGAAAAGGTGAATCTCCATTATTTGTTTATAACCCAAATTTATCAATACTTTTCCTTGCCAGCGAGTATTAGAAACTTGTTTGGTGGTTTCATGTATGTTATCTTCTGGGTGAAATGAGACAAGATCTGCAACAAGCTCAGACATAATAAAACTGTATTTTTGCTCCAAAATGCAACAACTTGATTTTTAGGGCAAGGAAAATTAAAGTACCATGATACACAGGATTATGGATTACAAAAACAGTCATACCACAAGCCTGGAAATATCCTCTGGCCTTTTGATTTCAATATTGATTGCTAAAAACAAGATGGAAGTTTTAAGAACAAAAGCACCAAGATGAATCTAAAAGAATCCCAATGATTCATAGTTTCTTACTCTGCCATGAGTTCAATACTACTACCACAGATCACTGTGTTAATTGGAAAGAGGTGCTTTCCGAAAATGGGAAGCCCTGTGCCAGCATGATTTGTGAACATTTCTGTGAGCATTGTGTACACTTCTTTAACACACAGGATCCTGGCACTGAAATCCTCAAGCTATACCATGAACATGTTGTATTAGAAACTACTGTCTAGTTCCTCGTACACTTGTTTTTGTTGCAGCCTCAACTCCTTTTTTGGCAGATGAAAAGGCTGGTCCATTCAGCCTGTCATGGTCATTTTTACACTTACTTTGTGCATTCTAGAAAATATCAGTGATAGCTTCAGCCTGAGTTAAATTCTAAGCTACACAGCAACTAAGGAGGCTGGAATTTGGTCCTTCTCTCAAGGAACGCATCTGCCATGTGCGTGCTTCCCTGCCTTCATGCCATGTACTTCAGATTGGAAATACCCTACCACTTATTCTCCATCTTCTGGAAACTCTTAACTGCTACAAAACAGACAGGCAGTTCCATCAGCCAAAACTCAGAATGTCTGCACAAGGTGGCATGACAGGAGAGGTGGGCTAAGTCCAGCTGAAAAGCACAGTCAGGTTTCAACATCAACTGGAGCTTTTATACGTACGCATTTGTACACATATACACAGCTATTTGGAGGTCATTACAGATAGCTGCAGACTGAAAAATAATAGTTTCTTCTGGACTCAGAGGTCCAGAAAATGTGGGGAGGACCCTCCACTCCCATACACAGTGGGAGACAAAAGATAGAAATGTAGTGACTTTATGTGTTCCCACTAAAATCATTGTGATATTCTCATTAGGCAAAAGACTCACATAATGAGATGCAGAATCAGTACAGCAGTTTTCTACTAAACAGTTCAATGAACAAATGTATAATCCTCTCTGCCAGCTAACCTGAAGATTTTTGTAGGTAACCAGTGCTTTGGATTCGAGACTTGTAAAGATAAGCAGCTTTAGACAATGCACATTCACAACGTGTACACTGCTTTTAAGCTGTCCATTCAAAATACAACACAACAGTTCACATTTCCTAAATAAAATTGCTAAATTCTTTACCTGGTTATCTTGGTCTTCAGAAAAATCTATAAGCTCATCTTCATTTAGTTTACTGCCATCAGCTGAGTCTTCACTATAGTTTAGTCTGATTTTGTGCAATCCATCTGTATCAATCACAGACAGCAGGATATTTAAACATCAAATACTATGGCATCACTGAAGACCAAACTCATTTTATACCTCAGATTTCCTCAGGACTGCTCACAGTAACTGTGATACAGTTAACGTAGAGTAATTTACTCATGCATATGAACAAAAGCGAAAAGCTTCTAAGTAACACAACAGAAATTATTGTTAAAATGCCTAAAACAAAATTTGAGAGACCTAGACTAAAACCCACTATGAAATTTCCCCATAGTTCCATGAAGCCTTTGTAACAGTCTGCATTGCTACTGCTACCAGAAGAGGCACTCTGATATGTTCTCTGAAATAACTATCTATTCCTACCCCTAGCTGGTTCCTTTCATAACACCAAACACATCCATATACACAGTGGACCAGACTGAAAAAGGTAGTCACAATGTTATTATTTTTTAACTGGAATAATTTCCTCCATCAGTCTGCTGTGCAGTTATATGAAGACTTATGTTGGTAAAAGGGAAAAGGCAGCTTGGGAACACCCTGGTAGGGAGGGCAGAACAAAGGATCAGCTCTCCTGGGAGCAGCAGCTTAGAAATATTTCACAGTTGGTTACATAAAAAGATGATCTGTAGATTCAATCCCAACCATATTTAGTCACATATGTAGTGGGAAACAGTATCAGAAGAAAAAAAAATTATGAACATTCTAGCTGTACCTGTACAAGAAGCAGATACAAACAGCTACAGGCTCACTGGTCTTACTACTACCATGGAGGACTTCAGAACAGATTTTGATGGAAAAAACAGTAAACAGTGGAAATAAATGAAAAATGGTAACTTGTGCCAGCAAAACTTGAAATCTTCCTAGAAAGGGGCTATGTAATATATCTAAACAAAGATAAAAATAAAAGCATTGGTTGTGGTGTCACTGGAGGACATATTACCTACTAAAGGAAACTAGGACTTCTATAAGAGTAAATAGGGCAGCGAACTACCTAGTGGAAAAAAAGGAGAACATCTGCATTTGAGAGTATTTCAAAAGAGAAGCTGAGGTATCACTTTGGAAAGAGGTCACCAGTAGAGTTCCACAGGGACAAACCTGGGAATTAGTCTTACTCAGTACCTTTAAAAAGACCTTAGCAAAAGTAGGTCATATACTAATGTGACTTACTGCTGACAAATTTCTAAAAAATAAAAATTGGTATTCAGATGAATCGCATCTTGTTCAAAAACTGAGCAATAAAAAGATGATTAGATAAATAATAAAAATAGATGTATTTTGGATAGATATATTCTTCAGTTATTTAGATATGAACTTCTACTGATTCACAGGTTCAACACCAGGATTTAGTTTGAAATCAAGACACCTCAGTTTAGGCACCCATGTATAGTTAGCATCTAGGGTCTCAGTGTTTGGAAACCATAATCAGAGCACAGAGCTACTCAACTCAACAGCTACTCTACATCTGCTTTACAATGAGAAGAGGAAGTCTCTGGGCTTCACTGACTACACTATCAGAAGAATGTGCTGTCTTTCAAGAAATCCTTGGATATCCAGGACTTATGAATGGATTTGGCACAGTCAAGATCCACGCCCTTCTGGAACAACAGCTGAAGGCCGGTCAGATAACCCAAGGCAGAATGCCCATCTTCCATCTGGTTGAAACTGAAGTTTACATACAGTGCATCTAAATTTAGCTGCCTAAACATACCCTTAGGGTCAATCTCACTCTTAAATCAGGACTGTGCCTCCTGAGAACATCTGCTTTAATCAAAGGGTGCATCATCTGCAATAGCTGAGCAGGAGATCCCGAGCATTTAAGTTAGAGAGAATGACCATCAGCTGCCAATACAATGCAGCCATAAAAAACCCACAAGAAATGTAATCCTAGCAAAAATCTGTCATAAAGTACATTCCACCTAATTACAGACAAGTAACAGTAGCAGCATCCAAGACGCGAGACCACATCATACAGCAGCAGTATCATAAATGGTAACAACCACACATAAAATGAAAAATCAACTCAAACAAGAACACTTCTATGCACACCCTCAGCAGCCCTCCAAGACCTTCTAGAAACAGGGACAATGTTATCACAAATTAATAAATTTAGAATAGAAATTAGGAGTGTTTATACCCACAAAGGTACTGAAGTTGTAATGGCCTGCAGTATAGAGATTAAACCATACAACTGGTAGTATTTTCTGACTTTGTACTATAAGGTATACGATTCTTTACTGTGTAAACTAAGTCAGTAGGAATACTACTGGTGACTGAAGTAAAACCTTTTGCATAATGAGATGTTTCCTAATCTATATCTTAAGGAAATCCAAACATTGCAGTGAGCAGAGAAAACAACCTTTTCCTAATTTTTTCACCTGCCTTTAAAAGTATGCCAGCTCCTTTTTTCACTTGGGTACAAATACTGTAGCAGATTGGTGAGGTCAGTCTTCACAGCAGCGATGCACTGAGAAAGCCTCTCTAAATATAACACAGTGGTCATGGAGGAAAATTTTTTTTTTAGAATTATTTTCTTCTTTTGTTAAATAGCTTCTTATCAGGACATTAAAGAAATGAACAGTGTTTCAGTAAAACATCAAATGATAAAAGACACCAGTATTAAGGTTGCTCACATCATCTTAGGTCAGTGTTCCCCTGCATACACATTTTAAGGATCCATGGTCAGCTACTACTTTTTCCTTAGCAACTGCAATCTTGAGGGATGCAAAGTGATATCTAAAAAATTATTTTGGTTGAAAAAAGATCATAGAACTGAAAAATTAATCTGATTTAGGAAAACAGTATTTTATCTCCAGCCCTTTGCCACAAGAGTTATGTCAATAGCCACAAAAACTTTTTAAATGCAATGGCTATGAATTACTTATATTGCAAGCACTTGAAATTCTGCCATAAACTAAACTTTCAAAGTATGAAGTTTCCACCAGTGCAGAAGTAGTAACAGATCTGAAATCTCCAAATATTTAATTTAGAAGTACTTATTTTTACAATTACATACCCATAGATTGGCTAGCAGCTGTGAATTCACCCTGTATACCATTTTCATCCAGAGTTCTATGGTCTAGTTTATGGCATGCTGATTCCACAGTGTTAGGTTCTTCCACATCACTGTCTATTTGATTCAGTTTTTTGAAAGCACTTTTTCCCCTACAGGGACTTCTTCTACAACATGAAGATTCGCTGTCCTCTGTTTCAGTGTTTGGGTCAATTAAAGCTGTACTGTACTTTTTGGTAAACGTCTTCTTTGCTGTGGACTTGGAAGGCGAGTTTTGTGCATCGAATTCATTTGGCAAAGGAGATGGTGTGCTGCTCTCTCCATCTGAAGAGGATGATTTCATCGGCATTGCAGCATTTTCATGATAATGAGGATTTGGTTCATATTTGGGTTTTTCTAAACCAGGAAAACAGATAACAGCCAAAAACCAGTGGGCGCTGCAAAGAAAAAAAGAAAAACATTAAAAACTCACAATTACATTAATGCTCACAGTTAAACCTGAAATTGGTAAAAAACAAACAAAGCATGCACACGTGCCCATGCACATATATAAAATAATCCTGCCTCACAATCATTCAAACTATACTAGCCGTTTACTTTTCTAACCAGGTTTTACTCAAGCCTTCACAGGCTTCTGTAGAAGCACAATTTCTCCATGCAAATAATCACCAACAAATTCATTAATGTGATGCAGTTAGTTGAAAACAGGTGCTGTCTTAAATATTTATTTCAATTTGCTCACACTTCATACAATTTTTTCTTTCTCTGAATTGCAGCTTATTTATTTTCTAACATTTTCGTCATTAATGCATGAATTAGAGATTGTAGAGTTCATGTTTTATGGCTATTTGAAGTTTTCTAGTAGTTCAGCACTAGCAACACAAGCAGTCAGATCTAATGGTATGGCTGAATTGCCCATACTCTTCTACTTTTGAGATCTTCCCATTGTATTTAACACTTTACAGTTTTAAAGAAATCTTGTCAACAGTGAGCTAAAGAAGGAGAAAAAAGGAGTGCTTATAATGCTATCCCAATGGCTCTGTTGTCTTCCTCACTCTTCACAGAACTGACATTCTAACTTTTCCAAATCAAACACAGTTATATCCCCCACCATAAAGTGCAAGTTTTGCAACAGTTTCCTCCTATTTCCTTGCTTCTTTAAGCTTCACTGACTTGCCACTCAATCAGAACTAGAGCAGCAGCAAATTCAGGGACTGAGGAATTACAAGTGGATTTTGATTGTCCAATTTATAAGTTTGTCTAAGGGACCTTTGTCTAAGCAAATGATAAAACAGAAGCTAGCTATGTATTATACAGCCGAAGTCCCATTTCAATGTGTTCTAGGAAACAAAAGAAAAAGCAGTAGCTAAAAATGCATGCCTAACTGACATATTTAAAAAATAATTAGATGGTTATGAAGCCTAAACTCCATCAAAACTTATTGGTAGTTACAGTAAGTGGCCACTCAAAGCACCATGTGAGGTATGGTTTATCTTGAATGATTCACCACACCTAATAAATGAACATATGAAGTACTGCCCAACCCTGGAATTTGTGTGTACTTTATTAACAGAGACTTTATGTACCAACTGTGTCAACAGACTAGCAAATTAACCTGGATGTAAAAAGAAAACAGCTTGTAACTTTGAACAGAACAACCTGTTTTCATTGGAGACTTGAACAAGAGGACTGTACAGACAAAAGACACTGATGCAGTCACAGTTAAATCAAGGCACACTGTCCTAAGTTGATTCTGCCCTAGAGTCAACCTCCCCACCTCCAGTTACTGCAGTTTGACAGCTGGTTAGGTGATGAGTCTACATTCCTTATACTAGTGGTTATGAGATATTCTGGAAAAACTTGTTGGAAACAGACACCAAAACCAATCAAACCACCACTTTCTCATCCCCCTGGCTACTTGGTTACTTTTCTGCTCTGCCATAGTCTTACCTTACCTACCAGGAAACCACTGATGCAAACGAATGTCCTACTATCACCACTTAACAAGCTTCAGCTTATGCTGAAGGGACAGTTCCAGAAAGCGTGAACAGGATTATCTCCAGATGATAGATGCACACCAGGAGTACACATTTCATTCTCTAATCATGACTGGATGAGTCCATGAGACCAAGCTACTCTAACCCAAAATCACCAACTCACACATGTTGTAAACATTATGCCTTCAGTACAAGCTATTATGGTCTACTCGCTGAGATAGACATCACTTTAGCTCTTTATCAGTAAATGAACAAGACAGTGAAAGCTACTGTGTGTTAAGTTACTAGAAACATAAATAATTCTCATAAAACCACAGAACTATTCATTTTCATTTTCAGGTGACTTCTAAGTCACACTCATTTCTCCTCTGCATAACCCATGTGGATATAGGTGAGAGGAAGTGAACCATATAAAAAGTGCAACGGCCACTTAAAATTTAAATGACAGACACTTAAAAGTTTTGGTACTTGAAGTTTCATGGGAGAGGGATGGAAAGGATGAAGTCTGCAGTGGACCTTACATCTGAGTCATTTAAATCTCCTATATGTGGATGTCTTGCCAGAGGTCATGGTATGTCAAAAACTAAAGTTAGTGCTTATGAACACCTTTTTTGGGAAAACACAACTTTATTAAAAGGACGTATCTACGTATGGCCAGTTATCTTTTAACTTCCTCTATACAGCTAGCCTCAGAATTCAGCTGGAGAGATGGCAAGAAAACAAGATGATTTAGAAATTTTCCTCCCACTGCACTATGGCACAACACTTAGGTAAATCACTTTTTCTTTTAAAAAAATCTCTTTTTTAATTTTTGAAATATCAGCTAGGTATGCCTAAGAGACATCAGTTAGAAACTTCATGTCTATCTGTCCTTACTTTATTATGTTTTTATTGCATACGATTAAAATACCGTATTTTAACTTTCATAAATGTTTTGGCTTAAGAATTGTTTAGATTATTTCTGTAAAATACAGAAATGTGTTTGTGACAACTTGCTCTCATCTTAAGGAAAGGAAGGAACATCAAAGTCCTTAGCAACCATCAGAATGTTAATGGTCTGCTTCCTGACCCTTAAGAAGCATCAGGACAAAAGGATATAAAGAAAAAGAATGAAGTTCTCAAGGCAGTAGTGACTTTCAATTAAGTTTTCTTTCAGGATCAGTTTATTGTAACTAAAGATGATCCCATCTATACGATCTCATTAGAAAGGACTAAAAGAGGTAAATCCAAAAGTTATCAATGTCAAAAACTCAGAAGAAAGAACACCAGAGACTGAGGTAGAACCTAGGAAAGTACTCAGAATTAGCCTTTAATTGTCTGGTAATTCTTATACTACAACATTTAAAGGTCTTGCATAACTACTTAATTTTTATCACCTGGAAAAAGATTTATTCTCTTAATTTTTAACTTCAATTCACATTGTAATGGAACTTTCAATTTTAGAATTATGAAACTTAAGCCTTTACCAAATGTGATAAAAAAGTAAGTTCACTTACGCTTCATTAAGGGGAACAAAAATGAAATCTTTCTCAAAAATATCAACATGCCGCGTCCATGTTTTCACTCGTCCATGTCGCTTTTGTTGTATTCTGCAAGAAGAAACCAACATACAATTTGTGGGGTGGCTTATTCGAGGGAGTGCTTTCCAGATATTTTCACCTTGACAGCTTGTTAAGATTTTCAAGGCATATTCTATGTTTCCTACAGGTCTAAATGTTTCCTAGAGTTCTGTTGATATTTCTCTCTGTAAAGTATCTGTTCCTGGAGTCTTCACTGCACTTAGCTCTATGTTAAACTGACTTATCAACAGACTTACGAAAGGTTTGAAGTTTCATGAATATTTCTTCTTTCTCTTTGATTAAGGCGTTTATAGAAGAATGAACTGAAAACATGTATTCTATCAGCATCTTCTTTTTTCAGCTTTTCAAGTACCAAATACCTAATTAATTAAAAAAAAAAAAAAAAAAAAGAAAGAAAAATTAATGGAGGTTTTAACTCAAAGTACTCAGCACCAGAGTAAAAACAACAGGTAACAGTTGCTCCCCACCAAACTGTAGTTTGCACACAGAATAGCTATTTGGAAGTGACTATCCATAGGAACTAATTAATGCAAAATTCGTGTAAATATTTCAAGGTATTAATATTTCAAGGTATTACTGCTCTGCTCAATCAATAAACTGTTCTGTTGCTGTTGTATTTATTTTTATTTAATGGCAGAAAAACAAATTTTCAAGGAGTTTGTTACATAAAGACCTGTGTAGGAGACCTGTATTTTGTACTTGAGCCACCAGATCACCAAAAAGTCCCAAGAGTGACAGACCCATTTTCTTTTTATTTCTAAAATACGTTAATAGACTGAAAAATATACATACGCACCTTATGTGTAGCATAAAACCAGCAGCATGTAACAATTTAATACACTTTTAACATCTGTAGCATCAGTGACACCACAAAATTAACTTATGGATAACATTAATCAAAATAAACGAAATTCCAAGAAACACAAATATTCTAGAAAGAACAACTGAACTTACAAAAAGCTTTTTGTCTTTCAGTTAAATTTGCTCTTGAAATGTTAAAAAGTTGCAAAGAATCTTTATCCAAATCAGAACAATATCACTGTCAAGCACGACAGGAGAAGAAACAAAATTTCTTGCAAGATTACATAACAACCTTTAAAATTATAGCTATACATAATTTAGTATACAAGTTATATACTCCCTAGTTGGAGACCAAGTGTTATTAACTGACCTATGAATTTTCAATGTCAGAACTTTTCAAGTTTCAAAGTAAAAGATGACTAAAAGCTGATGTGAAATAAAACTTACTTTAAATAAAAATCAATAATAACATCATTTAAAAATTCTCCTTCATTTAGACAATGGAGGTCTTCGTTGGTCACAGAAATACCACCTTTAGCTGGAGAAGGTGGATAAACTATCAACCTGAGAAGAAAAATACATTCAATAAGAAGTATGAAATGCCAAAAAACCCTCAGAGAATTATTACAGGGCAAAGATAAATATCTTACTTTTCTATAGGACCAATAAATACTGTATGTGGTTCGCCAATTTCTTCATCATCATCAAAAAATGGTAACTGTTTATTTCGTTGCTGCATTTTGGACTCAGAAGTCACCTTAAGAGAATAGAGTCAATATTAATTTGCATACTGTGCTCACTTTTACGAAAATGGTAATAAGTTTTGTGAAATCCAGCAGTGTAATATCCATTTTTTTGAAGACTTCAGGTTTGTGGGTTTTTTCCTTTCCTATATCATCTATTACATTTAGGTCTTTGCTCATTTCTTGCAGAGTCACAAAACTCTAATCCTAATTCTTTAAAAAGTAGTTTATTTAATGAAAGCATTAATTAAATGTAACTGCAACAGTGCAACTTAATCTCTTGTTTGAAATATTACAATTTTACCAGTTGGAAAAAATGATGTTGTCTGATTATAGTAAAGATTGCTCGTCCCTTAATAATTTTTAAATAACAACATTACTTGTGGACCACTGAATAACTTTACAATCAAACTAAACATCCTGAAAAGTACTGTGAATGCACAGACTATTTCCCATAGTTTCATAATCCACCATGGACCAGTCTGGGAATTTTCATATAAAAGCGAGCAAAAGTTGATGGAATTTTTTTTGGCTAACACACTATTCTTAGTGTATTTGTAACCCACAAAATATAATGACTTTGTTCTAGAATAAAAACATAATTACATTTTTAATTTTGCTTTCTCTGTGAGATGGGCTTCCTTTGGAATTGTCCTCCAAGCTCTTAGTAAATGCAACAAGCCTGGCATTGGCTTCTTCAAAGGAAATTTTCACAAAGAAATCGGAAATATTATTTCTAATACCGATCTCTGTAATTATTTTTTCAAATATTGAATTTGCATGAGGATCAAGACCAGTTTCAAAAATCAAAATTATGTACTGTTCTTCCTGACCTGCAAAAAAAAGCAGAGAAAATTATTCATTTAGGAATAAAATAAAATAAAACACAATAAAGCATGCTGTAATTATAAACAGATTTCATGGAATTGTTGGCCAACATGAGTACACACCGCTGATAATGTATGTAAGAACTAATACAGATGTGAGCAGACAGACAGAAGGACTAACTGCCAAACCTTTCTTATCTGTGTTTGCAAAAAGAGCACATTCAACTTCTACCTTAATGGAAAAATATTAAATATTACACCTGGTAAATTTTTAAATGACACTAATGCAAAGCCAAAACATATTTTGAAATAACATCATCTTTGCTCACTGAGAGTAAGACTCTGTAACCAATACTTTCTCTTTTTCTTACTGCAGTTTCTATCCTACTATTTTACTACAATTCCAAAAATTATATATTCAGCATAATTTCCTCTCTGATTCTAGAAGTTGGAGAGAATGACTTGGATCAATCAGCTATTATATAAATATCATCCACTTATATGATGTGAAAAATCAAAAAGCAATAAACTGCACTGAGAGGAATTATTTTACACAGTTGGAAAAAGGAATAGGATTCAGGCTGCAAATCCCAGTCTCACATTGCTGCCCAACACAGAGTTGTCAGGACCTGTTTTTCTGTAAGAGGAGTTTCAGACACAAGCATAACCACCATTTCCCTTTGGTCATTCTTAACCCAGCATGTCAACTCTTGTGAAAAATAATTGTTCAGCAGCATGATTCCCAATTCACTGTACACAGAATTTAGATGTCTACCTGGGTTTTGGGTGTTCCTATTTTGAGAGCTAGGCATCTACACACAATTGCTTACACAGCTATGGATATAAGCTTAAATTAATTTCATTGCTTACAAAGCAAGGAGCAACTGTGTTATCACAAAGTGCTCCTAAGTAGCAAATGCAATAAAGCAGTTGGATGTAAAACTCTCAGTGCCACAGCTGGAGGGAGAAGAGCTGGAGGGAGACACTGTGAGAGCCATGCCAAGGGAGGGATCTCTCACACAGAAGCATGTTCCTTTTTTGTGAACACCTGTGTCCAGCTGGGATCTAATTCCTGCTCCCAGAATTGTGTTCAGGTCCCCTGCATGCTGTCCAATTACTTTTGTAATTACAAGACTCCTAAGGAGTTCTCCTTACCTTCTTATAGGAGGTGGGTAAGACTAGTACACAGTATTATGGGAGCGCTCAATTCTGAGATTGTTGAAAACAATTCTTCCTCTGTTTGAATGCATTCATGTATGTACAAAACAGTACATAACTATAAATAACCATAAAATTTAACCTGAAGAAAAGCCTATTTAAGAGGAAGAGGACTTAATGTTACATTTAACAGGTGTGCGTATTAGGATGTTAGGACCTTGAAAATGATGCAGAAATCACATTTAATTTTAATATACATATTTGTATATCTTACAGCATCATTACAAGTGTGCTGGGGGAAAAAAACCCAAGGTAACCTACACAACAACTTCTACTAAACCTAAAGCCTATCAGCGGAACAGCACAGAAAGCAGAAGTATTACAAAAGCTGTCATATTTATGTAAAGGCTCATATGCAAAAGCTGAACAAACCAACCTGCTTTCATTCAGTACAAATATTAGTGAAAAAAGTTATACTAAATTGACTAAGTGTTTTAACTAGCACATTTCTGGACAAAGAGAATGCCCAGCTGTTCTGAACTGTACTCTTTCTCAGCCTGGGAAGGTAACAGTGTCTGAAAAAACACTGCATCATCCCCAGCCAATGATAACCCTTTTAGTCTTAATGCACTCATTCATAACCCAAACCATGAAAATACAATTTAAAGTGAATAGTAGACTAAAATTGTTTTACTTACTGTCTCCTTTACATTCGTACCAGACATTATCTTTACTCATTTTCAGTTGATCTCTCAGACTACTGCAGGTTGAAGGTACTGTTTGTAGAAAAACTACTGGCAATTTTCGGACACTACACCATTCACATTTAGTAAGCTCTGAAGTTTTTAGGTTAATCTCTCTGATATCACTTTCTGATTCTATGAGGAAAATAATGACATTATATTAAAATATAATAAAACCCTCTAAGCTTCCTTTACAATTTCCCCCTTGATTTTAACAAGAAATCAATATGTGCTCACTAAATTTCTTAAAAGTTTTTAAAACTTTGAAATTAACACATTTGCAAAAAGTGATAGCTTTTTATATCTTAAAAGACAGGCTAAATTCCAATGTCATCTGTCAACAAAGGAATCAGAAACAAACTGTTTTCTGCCCATCAACTTTAAACTACTTTTTATTCTACATTAAAAAACTCCATAATTTTCAGTGATTTAAATTTGCACTATTTCTGTGACACATTTTACAGTAAGTTCATAAAATTTTCTTTGCACATTTATCTTTGATCTAGTTCCCATATGAAAAATAACTTTAAAAAGAAGAGCATAAACATGCAGAGAAATTATCTGATTGCCTGAGGAAACAAAGGACTACTCCTAGCTTATTCCCCCCAAAAAACGTCAGTAACATGGTAAATTTTTAACACTGCATCTGATGCCAATGTTGAGTATTTTACAGGTTTTACTGAATTCTAAAATTGGATATAGAGGTAGATACACATGCAAAGTTAAAAAAAAAAAATTAAAAAAATAAACAGTAAAGTGCTAAGTGCTTCAACAGACACAGCATTCAGTGAGTCACCATTTTTATGCTATTGAGGGATCAGGTGCCATGGAAATAATTTCACCACACAGCTGTTTTAACTAACACTTGATAGCCATTTTCTACAAATTATACTAAGCTTTTCACTGTTTTATTTTTAAAAATATATTTAAAGCATGAAAACTAATAGTTTCTATGCATCTGTACTTTAGATGCAACATAAATACTTGACTGAGCAAAGGCTACACTTATTTTTACAGGTTGCGAGACACCTTTCTGCATGTAATAATGACAAAATACAATAGATCTCATTTTCAAATAAGGACAGCTAAATTCAATAGGACTGGATCTTAACACTGCAACTTAAGATCACAAAAGGTAACAAAGCTTTCCAGGCTCAGAATAAAACCCTACAAAAGAAAAGAAAGGAAACAGAGCAGGAGTTGTAACTCACCATTTCCAAATTACATCACTATTTCTTTCAGTGACATGAAATATACAACTTTCAGGCCAGAGAAAAAATTACCAAGAGAGATCTAGACAGGAAAGGTCTAAGACACTAGTGTGGTTTTTACTGCCCACTTAACACAACTGAAATAAAAGAACTAATAGAGTGTTAGAAAGGTAACAGTTTACAGGAGGGTTACTCGTGCTTTTTTATGTTTGTTAATCACTTTCAAGAAAACCTTTGCCGGTCATCACCACATGACCTACAGATCTTCCAATTAATGATTAGATCAAGCAGAATCAGATCAGATTAAGTACAAGAACTAATAACCCAGTTGTATGCATGTCATGAATTGTGAATTTTCTGTCTGTAGAAGGCAGAAATATTGCAAAAACATTTTGGATTTTATTCACCAGGTAGTTCAAATCGAATTTGTACTCTCCATTTTTTTTTTCTCCTGACTACAGGCACCCCAGTATAATTTTTTGCATAAATGACAAAATGAGAATGAACACTCAGTTATGATTCACTTGTTAGTACCTTTGACAGAGTTACTTAACTGAAAAGAAATATACTGTGTACTAATAAAAAATGAAAAGTGTACTCACCGTCTTGACTCTCTAAGCGTATTTTGATATAATCCAGGCAAAACTGAAAGACAACAGAATTTTAAGATTTCACATGTTCTGCAAACCGAAAATGACTGAAAGCCTTTAAAGTGTTAGCAAACACATTTCAATTGACTTAATATTTAAGTAATAAACATTTTAAAATTAATATTTGAAACGCAAGTTTTAAAAAAAACAAATGTACATTTTAGCACAACTCAAGAAAGCAAGCAAATTCTTTACTACTTAGTCTCTTTCAGTCATACTGACTGTTTAAACTTCAGATCACTCTGAAGTATCAGTTTTCAAAAACATTTACAATACTCTAAAAAATAAACACAGTCTCTTTCTTCAAAAGAAAATGTCATCTATCAGCATGTAGGAAAATCAAGCAACAGCGCTATACAGAGAGATGGAAAGAGCAAGTAGCACCTCTCTGCTGTTTCTGTGGTTACGCCAGCAATAAATACGCATTTTATGTGGCTGGCTGCATAAAACTAATAGTCAAGGAAGGTCTCCTTGAAAACTTCCATGGAACTTACAAGGCTAACAAAAAAACAATTCTGTTGAAGTAAAATTATTCACTTCTAGGACAACGGTTTTTCCTCCCACCTATCAATATAAATCTTGTAGCTATTGTTTTCAATTTTCTTAACAAATGCATGCTAACCCATAACTTCTTCCCAACCATGCAAACAAGTTTTTGAAGAGTGCTGCAGCACAGCATTTCTATTAAGAACCAGACCTAGACAGCCTATGTTGGAAAGCAGTAGTAATCTGAGGTTCTTTGGAAATCATGGCCTCTGAAGCTAAGATACAAACTTACTGTTCTCCAGACAAAGGCAAAACATTATGTTGTTCAGCTACAAAAATAACAATGCCCATCAAAATGTGAAAGGAGAGCTGTGACAGAACAAGTTCACTTACAATGACAGGTTCCACCACCATCCTGCACAGCATTCCTATTCGTATACTCCGGCAGTTCAGAATGACACTTTCACAGGAATTTTGATAATTTAGAGGTACAGCCTCGGTTACCATCTCTTGAGAAATAACTTTACGACGTTTTATTGGAGTGCTAGACACAATGTTCCCAAACTGAAAAGTAATTTTCAAGGTTTCAGAATGTCTCACTAAAGTTTATTGCTAAACCAAGTTTGTTAATACTAATGACTACATTTTCAGCTACTTTTCTGTTGGTCAACAGGATTACTTACTAGAGCATCCATGTCAAACATATACAGAATGTAGATAATTCCTAAAAGACTTTTTCTAACACCTGAGGATGGTAATATTGCTACATTCAAGAAGAAAATAAAAGGTAAACTGACACATCTAGACACTTTGTTGACATTTCCAAATCACAAATAGGGTTTCTAAATTGCCAAGACCAATTTATTTTTATCTTTTGGAAACACTATGCAGTCTAGCAAAACAAAGTTATTGTTAATATATTTTATTTAGATAAAAAAGCATTAATGCTGTAAAACCACCGCAATACTGGTGGTTTAACGTCTTCTTTCAGTTTTTGTTAATCCAAGCTTTTGGTGACTAATTTTTGAAGTACATTGCATCACTACATTAGCAGAGTAGAATCGTCAAGAAACATAAATAAATAAGCCAAATCAATCTTCCCTAAGGCATCTCTATAGAACTATTAAGGTGTTTTTAGGATAGATTCCAGGGTCAGAATACTAAACACTGAAAGAAGACCATGTGGTGTTTGGCCCCAGTTCAAGAAGTCTCTAGATACTGACTGAAGCTGTAATCTCAATCAAGTATCCTGCTAACCAACAGAACAATCTTACAAAAAAAAACCCTATTAAAATGACATAAAGCCTGCTGATAACCCACAGATAAATATATTTGTTTTCTGTATTGCTTATATTGCTCAATTTTGTTTAAGGATTTTCTGTACACTAGTCTTTTCTTTGGCATTTATATTGTTTCATTAAACTGCTCATGAAGAAACTTTTTTTTTGGTTACAAAATGCAATTAAACTCCCACAGAAGAACATTCTAAGGGATTCACTATTTCTACTTAGATGAAATCTCGAAAATTATTTCCAAGTCCCTAATCACTAGCCTATCTTGGCAATAATTCAAAATATACTCTTGGATGTTTCTTTAATTTAATACACTGGAGAAGGTTGGGATTCTAAATCCTTGTAATGAAAATGTTTTCCTAGGCCTCTTGTTGAAAAGAGCTTTTCCTTTGTCTGCTGGACTGGCTAAATATTACTGAAAGCTCAAAACAAATCACAGACAAACAATAAAACATCTAACAAACACTGAAGTGATGCTATATTCAAGTAGCCTCTTCAGTAAAAGAATTAATGAATATTCTGAGGGAAAAAACAGCTGAATAAAGTTTTTTCTATATTTAACAAAACTGCTATGATATCTCCAAATCTTGGTAGGTTAATTTGAATCAGTGCAAAATTTGTGTTATATTTCACCGAAAAATTTGTATCTCCCTCATTTTCCAAAGTAAGCTCAGAACCTAAAATAATCTAACATACAGTATTACAACTGGTTCATAAAGACTAGTGAACAGGAACATATGGATATACAAAAAACCATTCATTTTGGAGAGTTTCAGAAGTCAGACACCAGCGCCTTCACAATGCAATGCTTTCAATTAATTCAGCACATACTGCCAAAATAACTTAATTCAAAATTATTTATAATCTAAGATTTGAGCCTCGCAGCTTTATTGTAGGCAGAAGGTTCACAGCTTCTTATCGATAGTGGTGACTAATTATACAACATATTATAAACATCCATAATGTTTCATCAACTACAGCACTAGAATGTTGGCTTCTGAATCTCAACATAGCAAGAAGGTTTTGGCATCAGTACTTTAGTGCTCTAACTCATAAAGAATTGGAAATCTGATCAGATTCTCTTGTTGAAACTTGACAAGTGACTCAAAAATGGTTCTAATCAGCACTATTAATCCACTACCAATTGCCACGTGGAATTTATTCCTCTTAATGGCTCACTATTGAGATAGCTTTTAACACAGTACGAGAAGTGTCCCCTTTGGCCACATTTAAGGTGTGCTCATGGAGTATTTTTTGTCTTTGCTTATCCAATTCTTACAGTAGTACTCAAAAACACAAGCACCACCATGAAAGCCGTAAAATAAGTGCTATTAATTGGGACAGTTGTCAAAAGATTTTAATTTTAAAGGGCCATTACTGATCCCAGTGTCTCTTCTCATGTTTAACTTCATAAAGTCTCAACAAGCAACAGCTGGTACTGACATTCTGCTGCAAACTAAGACCTTGAGCTTTATAGAGAATCCCTGTCCAGTCTCACAGAGTGAACATTCAACACAGTAGCATTTATGTTAACAGCATAATTCAAATCATTATGAATGCTTGTAAAAAGGTAATGAACACATTTCCTTATGTTTCCAGTACAAAGTATGCAGAGATGCTACTTGATGAGCTGCTGAATAAGAAAAACAATCACATATAGTCAACTTCTGACAATGCAAAACAAGCCTTTACATAATTCCATTTATTATTTGATTCTGGATTTTTTTTAAACAAAGCATTAAATAGTACCTGATCTTTCATTCTTGCTTTTCTTGGTAGTGTGACTGCAATTTCTGTATCTGTTGTTATACTACCTATTCTCTGTTCTATTCCACAACTGTTCTCCTTTAATGCTGCTTCCAGCTTTCCTGTAGAAGGAGCTGGGGAGGAGCGGGCTGAATCTGCAGGACGAGGTGAAATGCTTTCCATGCTCCTAGTGCTGCCACTATTCTCGTCCTCATCATCATCACTAGACAAAACAACTAAAAAAAAATATTACATTCTCAACCACTAAATTTTTTGGTAACAGAAATTTCTTTTTTCATTCTTGGCTTTTCTTGGTAGTGTGATGGCAATTTCTGTATCTGTTGTTATACTACCTATTCTCTGTTCTATTCCACAACTGTTCTCCTTTAATGCTGCTTCCAGCTTTCCTGTAGAAGGAGCTGGGGAGAAGCGGGCTGAAACTGCAGGATGAGGCAAAATGCTTTCCATGCTCCTAGTGTTGCCACTATTCTCCTCATCATCATCATCGCTAGACAAAACAACTAAACAGAAAATATTACATTCTCAACCACTAAATTTTTCTGTAACAGAAATTTCTTTTCAAGGAATGGTTTAAAAGTAATTTATGTAATTGTCCTGCATTGCCAAAAAAAAAAAAAAAATCCCATGTATAATTATCTTACGCTTTTATTAATGTTTATTTGGAATCTGGTTGCAAGCACTCTCTGGCTTGTTTTTGATTTCTTATAACTAACTACACAAAAAATGGGTATCATTAATCCACCTCTAGACAGAAGTTTTCTTGGCTCAGTCAAGAAATGTCAATAAATAACACAACCTAAAAACCGACAAGAGAAATGATGACTGAAATCGTTCAAACCAGTAGGACATGATCTAATAAACTCAGCACAGAACCAGAAACATGATTTCCTTTACTCCAGCCTTCCTGCTTATTAAGTTCACACAGAAAAAGCACAGAAATTAACATTTTAAAAATTATGAAATTTAAATAAATGCATAACTCAGAAGAAAAAAGGGGGGGAAACACAAAATAAAAATAAAATACTGTCTTTCCTCTTGGGAGAATAAATGATGGAATTCTGCTAAGAATACTTTTTTTCCTCAACAACCCAAATGTAAATATGTTTAAAAAACCAACCAAACAAAAGAAAAATAGTCACAAAACAATTTTTGTTTTCCCCAATATTCATCTTCCTTGAAGAGAACCTCTGCATATGAAAAAGAAATTATTAAAAGCTCTGTCCCTCTTCCCAAGAACATATACATGAAAAATTCCATGCAACATCAGTTATGTAAACCTGCACATACAGTTCCTTCACTATACAATATCCCAGGCTTCCAGGCTGTATTTATAAAAAGGTACTTACTTGGATCATTTAGTTCAGATGGTCTCGTACTCCTCTGTCTTAAGCTTCCTGTAATTTTAGGATTTTTTGTCCCAGTTAGAAGACCAACTTTTCCATTCTGTCTTAACATAGAATGTCCTACAACCTCATTACTCAGTAGAATATCCGCTGGACCTTTTCCAACAGCAGAACTATAAAATTTCTTTGTGCTGAACCCTGTACCTGAAGATTTTTGCCCTGTTGAATTCTGATGTATTGAAGAACGTGATAAAGGTCCCACTGATTCACTTAACGTCACAGTCTGTCGGGAGACTCTTTGCAAATCCTTTAGAGAAGCACTTTCACAATGTCGGCATTTGGTCTGATTTTCATTTGCCCTCCCACAATTTGGGCAATCAGTAGAATAATCAATCTGTTCCAAAAGCTAAAGGAGAAACAAACAATCAGTAATTGTTCTGTTCAGAAAGAATCATACAATCACTTTGGTTAGAAAAGACCTTTAATAACATCAAGTCCAACCATTAACGTAGCACACACTTCCAACAGAGGACTTCCTCAGGTGGGGCAAGTAATTTCAAACCCCAAATTTAAAGATGAATTTCATGCAGTGAAAATATATTATTTTTACAAAATTTATGAAATTTAACAAATATATACATACTGTAGAGATACAGCAGCAAAAAACCCCAAGAGTATTAAATATGGCAGACCCTGTTTTAAGGCATTCGAATCCCGTTGCGGGCCCCAGCCAAGTTGTCTTTAGCTAACACTATCAGAGACCTCAGGAATTCGTCAAGGTTACAGAACTGTAAGCTATTCTAAATCGGGAGAGAAGCAGTCTGAAGAATGAGATAACAGGACAGCAAGAAGGTAAACAAAGAGGGACTGCACCATCTCGGACTTGAACCAATCAGGGTCTCTGAAAGGTGCATGCAAGGCGCGTGGACAATACGAGCGACCCAATCGGGTCATGCGTGATCGCGTGAACTGCGGTAGCAGAAGTGTATAAGAAAAGTGTAATGTAAACAATCAATGGCTCTCGCGTTAATCAAATTGGTTCGTAGTACGAGGGTTCCGTGCGTCCGCAAGACCCTTAAAATCTGACATGAAAACCAGTGTTGTGCTACAGTGCTGTTACAGGATGTAGTTCTTAGAAACATATTGTTGACATTAAATTCAAGAGAAGGTACCAAGAGTACACGGAGGGTCTTAAGTAGAGAGTAATTGCACCACTCTACTTCAACCACATGCTAAAAATTTTAAACCAGTTTCCTTATTAACATTGTATTAATTAACTAAATAAGCAATGGAAATGCATAAGAGCAGTACCAGATGTTTCAAACAAAAGCTAAGCATTTACAGAAATCATAGATCTGTAATTTTTTTTTTAACCAACATCTCCCTACCAAGAAGTTTCGTTTTGATAGTCAAAACAGTGTGACCTGTATGTGGGTATTACAAAACTTCCATAGTAACCTGGGAGGTAGATTAAAAAATACAGAGAGCCTTACAACGATTTCCAAAGTAGCTTATATCTGATACTCAAACAAATTACTGACAAAAACATCCTGGTTGGCTGCATCTAGACCAGAGAATGCCATTTGAATACCTAAGGAGCTACTCTCAGTGAAAAAGTGAGCATCTTAATAAAAAAGTACTTGCACCTTTGCAGTACTTTTATCTTTACTGTTTTGAGTACAGAAAATCATGACACTAAAAAAAAACCAAAACTGTCAAAGAGCAAAATATTGTTCCTCTATTTCAGCAAACTAAAAATATCCATCTCTGGTTTACCACTCAGCCATTCAATTAAATCACAGTTTTTTTTTCTTTTCAGTGCAGCATCTGTCTGTTCAAATCATAGAAGAAATATTTCACAACTGGTACCAATATTAACACTTAAATATCTCTATCACTTTAACTTTTTAAACTTATGTATATCTTCCTTCCAACTCTAAGGATTTTTAAAACAACCTGTTTTACTCCTGAATGTCCTTTTTTAAAATATGCAACAACTTTTAAACTTCAACAAGAGTCTACAGATTTTTAAAATATAACCCACCTTTGACTGAGTTAAGCATTTTTTTGTAGCAGAAGATAGGCTCAAGTCAGATTGATAGGAATTGCAATGACCTTTCTGTCGCACCTTTCTCTTAATTTCAGACTCTGATTCTGACTCCTCTGCATTTTCCATTACACTGTCTAGGAGGGAAAAGATGCAAAAACATTAACAAGATATGTCCATTCATACACTGTTATAATTATTATCAACTTAATTCTTTACATACAGTAACTTGAACTAAACAAACACATTTTTAAACAACAAAAAGACTACACTGTTTCAAACATCTCACGATTTGCTGTATGAATTAAAAAAAACACTCCCCAAAGTAACTTCAAAAATGTTTTACTAATACAATTTCAAGATCTCTCACTGACAATTTATATCTTGTATCTTTTCAAGAGCCTTTGGATTTGCAAATCTCTGCTAACTTCCCTGCGAGTGGAGGGTCTGCTGCCAAAAATAGAAAGAGACGCTAGACTATGCCGATGCAAATCTTTACTACAGAACTACATGTGAATGCATTTAGAATAATTGGAAATGTTCTGCATAATTAGATTTCACATAATGATCAAGGTTGGAAGAGACTTTCAAGATCATCTAGTCCAACTATGAACCTGGCACTACCATAATCACCTCTCAACCATATCCCCAAGTGCCACATCCAGAAGCCTCTTGAATACTTCCACATATGGTGACCCTGTCACCACCATGGGCAACTTGCCCAAAGACTCTTTCAATGAAAAGATTTTTTCTACCACCTAATCTAAACCTCCCCTGGCACAACATAAGGCTTTTACCTCTTGTCTTTCTAATTAAGTCAGAAGGTAGAAGAGACTGACCCCCACCTAGTTACAACATGTTCTCAGGTAGCTCTAGAGAGTAGTAAATTCTCTCCCTAGCCTCCTTTTCTCCAGGCAAAAGTCCCTCAGCTGCTCATTTTAAGACCCCTGCTCCAGACCCTTCACCAGCTTTGCTGCCCTTCTCTGGACACACTCAGGTCCTTTCCTAACTGAGGGGCCCAGCACTGGATACAGCACTTGAAGTGTGGCCTTCATCAGCGATGAGTACAGAGGGACAATCACTTCCCTGATTCTGTTGGCCACATTATTCTTGATACAGGCCAGGATGCCATTGGCCTCCTCGGCCACCTGGCAACACTGCCAAGTGTCAAGCAGCAGATTTACACCTTCAGATACTCCTTTGACACAAGACATAGCAGTACAGTGAATTATACCGTCAAATCCTGTTTTATACTGGGACATTCATTTAAATACTGTAAGAGTATAGAAACACAGAAACCCATGAATTACATCTCACTCTGTGCATTTTAAGAAGTAGAATGTGTTGTACAAGAGTGGCTTAACTGGTTTCGTGTTAAAGTGCTATTTATATCCCTTTAATTGCAGTCTCCATATTGGAACTTTTTAAAAGACTGTATTTTTTTAATAGATATGACTTTTTCAATATACATACAGATAAATATCCCACTATGAGAAGATATCTCAATACTAAAGAATGGCTCATGTTCAAAAAATAATTACTAATAGGTGGGGGTTTTTTTCAAGTTAACTTAAATTAAGAGTAGTTCTGCTGAAGATCTACTTAACATTAACCTAAAACAGCACAGCAGAACAACTTGCCAGTGCAGGTAACTACACAGCTAAACAGCAGGTTTACAGACTGCACCTATACTAACACAGCTTAACAAAAGACAGGGTATTTTCTTTTCAAATTTCACAATTTCCACACTTCAAACCAAACTGTATTTTTTCTACTGCACCTCCATCAGCATACAGCGCTGATGCTGGTCCTTTCATTAAGTCCCTCAGTGTATGAATACACTTCATACCAACTGCTGGTTACTACACTGCATTTTTGTTGTACCAGCACTGGTACAGAAGTTCCTCATCAGTAATTCACAAACAAGCTGGAAGTCTGGGCCCAAACTATTTAACTCCAGAGATCAGTTCCATCTCCAGTTTTAGGATTCTAAATTTTCCCTATATGTGTGATTTTTAAAATAAATGAAACCCAATACAAAAATATTACATGACTGAATTAGCTGCAAAAATGTCATAAAGGGCAAAACCCTCCCTTCATGCACAAACTTGTACAAAGCTAGAATAACATAATGTAAGGCTGTAGGTATATATACTAAAGGTTATATAAGATTTGGCAACACACCTGCCCAAATCAGGTATTAAAAAATTTTTCTGCTTAGAAGAAATGAGAACTCTAAAGATAACTTACCTACTCCTTGAGACCGTGGTAATCTTATGTGGTCTGCCTCTACTTTCTGAAGCTGAGGTGGGTATTCTTTTCTGGAAAATGAATTAGACGTATGGTTGTTCTTTTAAAAGACACCATTATAATTTAGTCACAATTATATATGAACAAAACAAACCTGAAATGTATCTGAAAGCTATGAATACGTAACTTCTCCTATTACATGCTATTTGTACACATACAAAAGCATTACCAGAACAACAGGAACAGCCACAGTAAATGTTTTGGAAGTGTTTCTTATCTAAATCTCCTCTATAATAATCAATAGTCCTGGAGTCTGTCACTTTCAGACCCAAGTCTCCAAATACTGAAGCCTGCATGTTCTCCTCCTCCTCCTCATTCATGAAATACAAGACAGATACTTTTAAAAGCCAAGAATAGAAACAACTATTATTTTAATATTAAAGTAGATTCCACAAGTTCCACAACTTAAAAAACAAGAAGAGAAGATGCAAAACAGAGGAAAGAGATCCAATGTCAAAAACTGTTGTGACCAAAAACCAGAAAGAACAAGACAGCAGACATGGTTCCTATATATTTGTTTTTAAAATACTGTAATATAGACAAATCACTAGATAGTAAGTCTTTTGCTGGTATAACTTGCATAACATAGATATCACATATTTTTGTGCAAATTAATGCACTATATGGCATTATAGCAAGATTTCTCTGAACCTCTTGAAAGATGCTTTCAGTTTACACACACGTGTCAAATCATGCTAATACCAAATTAAGATTCCTGAAGCTCAGTGCATGTGGGTTACTGTTTGCAGCACTCTTCTTTCTCAGTGCTTATTCAACCCTGCAGCTATAGATTACTGTTCTTGTCATAACAGAGGATGGCAAACATCTGAAACACAGGAGGCCTTGCCAACAAATTCAGCAGAAACTGGTTTTATCGGAAAATTAAGCACTCGGCTGCAAATGGGTCACACATATCCCATATTGATTGCAAGGACATGAATTAACAGCAAGGGGGCAAAGGAAACAGCTGTAGCAGTACCATCTCCACTAACAGCTCAATTTTGAGGACCTATATGACAAAAATTTGGCTGTAGCTGAAGTAGACTTTAGCTCTAGGTATAAGATTTTATTTCTTTCAGCACAGCCATTTCCTAATGCATCAAATTATAAAACCTTTGGATTTTCTGCATTTCTAGGTAATATTAAGTAACATCTTCAGAACAAGATTAATCTCCAATCCCCTTTGGGATATTTCTTACTTAATACCAAACACATTTGACTGTGTTGATGGGCTGCAGCTTTAAAGAAAATTCTGGCAGAAAGAAGGATGGAGAAACAAGCATGGCTATACAAAATGTAGAGGTGTCATGGTACTTTATCACAACTGCTGGCAAACAGATCACAGATGACAGATTAGGTAATCTATTTGTTACTGATTGTGTCAAATGTGTTTCTGAAACAATCCTGTTCCCCCAGAATTTTTTTTAATACCTGCACACACAAAAACTGAACCAGAATTGGAAACTCAGTACGAATATTTATTCATAAATTAAACACAGTATTTTTTTTGATCATTCTCCTTAAAAATTCAAATGACATGGGATTACTTTAAGGCAGAATTAGTGGAAATAACAGGCAGAGCTCAAACTCATTATGTAATGCAAAGCTGTACTAGCAAAACCAATGCTAATGACATTCTAAAGGGTAAAACCTGTAACATAATTTTAGATTTGAAAAACACTGCAGCAAAGATGTGCAAGCTGTTGTCACACGTGTCATCATTATCTTTCACTAGTATTTTGTAACAGTAAATTTTGTTTTGAACATAATTACTTCTAGAAAAATTATTTTCTACAAGATGTCTAAAATATAATACTTAAATGCTATTTAAGAGAAACAGTACTGAAACTATTTGTCATTTAATTGAAAGAAAACAATGGAAATGATATAGTAGATTTAGAGTAGCAAAATTTCTTTTCAAATGTAGTTGACAATTCAAGGTCTCTGGACATTTCTAAGTTACAATTTTTCTTCTAAGAATCACACATTTGTATTATATTTTCAATATGCAATATATATTTATTTTTTAAAGATGATAAATTCATTGTTTATCATGTAAGGCTAAATAATTGTTTTACAACAAATGAGGATACACTAGCATTATCTACCCCCATCTGAATTTTATATTAGCAGCATAGACTCATATGGATACCTACCAAATGGCCAAACACTTGCAGGAATACAGAAGAGGTAGCAAAAAAGTGTATCCTTCTTCTTCCACAATACAGAATTGTTACTCATACACTCAATGAACCAGTAACACCCAAACCCAAAAACCAGCTCCAAGACAATTAAGGCTTCCCAACACACTTTAGTGTGGTTAGCAATTCAAGGTCAGGCTTGAAGTTACTTTGAATTAGAAAGAAAAGTGAAAGACCATTTAATTTTAAATTTCATCTTAAAAAAAAAAAAAAAAAAAGCTTTATTGGAGACAGTGACAGCCCTTCGATAGGCAGCAACTTGAGGTGCCTTCTACTACTTTCCTTTCCTGAAAAACCCACAAAGAAAAAGGGAGAGCACACCACCATCAAGTTTTTACAGACTAGAAGAAGTTGCCCCTCTGAGCACAGTGTTTGTTGCTGCCTGAACAGTAGCAGATCCATTAATACCATCTCCAGTAAAATACTTAGTACACTGAGCCATTTAATTGCATGTGAGTGAAGAAACAGAATGGAGACTCTGGTTGTTTTTAAAATCAACCATCATGCCTACAAGGACTATTTGGAAAAGAAAAAAAAAAATCTTAGAACAGATTTAAAAACATACAGCACTTCAAAACAAATGCCCTCTTGCTGTTAAACCCTATATAAAACTAAGTCTTCCATTTCAATGGGAATACTTGAGGGATCAAACAGCTGAGCTGATCAAGATGCAAGATTACCCATATACTGCATCTAACAGTTAAAAAAAACCCAATGTTCAGAGGTGAAACAATTTTAGGCCTCCTGTTTATCTCCTACATTATAAGCACTTTTAATACTTTTAAGTATATGGGAAATAGACAGGTATTTGATAAAAAGCAATCCCAACAAGCAGTAAAGCATCAAACAGCAAAATATCAATTACAGTAGCAAGAAAGATCAAGCTTTTTCCACAACACACAGGACTGAAATGCTGAGGCAGTCTGGACTGTGCAGCATCATGAACTTTTGTCATATTTTAACAGCTAAATGCTAAAGTATTCTTGACTAAGTGTGTTTTGCCCAGACAGAATGGTGCCACTGATTTTGGATTTTCAGCAAACATTCATTATTACTGCTATATTCTCTTGCTGATGGAATCAAACCTTAGTATCTTCATATTGGCCTGGTAGACAGACCTTTATGAAACTCTCCAGCAGAAGTGATATTTTCACTTAGAATTTCTTCTCTAGGAAAATGAAAAACAGAAAAGTAGTGGGGCAAATGAGGAGAAGGGACATGCCCACAATTTCTGGCTATGCCAGAAAACAAATAACATGAAGAAATATCTGGATTTGGGAATTTGAGAGATAGTGGCTACCTATGATTTGGTACAAGCCACACCAAAAAGGCTGCACCAACTCCTAATTTTGTTGAGGTGCAGGCTTACACACGAACTGTGTTTAATGCACAGCCTGGCTCTTTGAGAGGTTGCCTTATGCAGCCTTTCCTCTCTGCTTCTGTATGCTACAATTTAGAGATGTACCACTGCAGGTAGGCTGCTGGTTTCTACATCATTACACAAAAAGGGAGTAAAGCACAATAAAATTGAAGCACAAAGCTGCTGAGGTGAGATTTACCTTCAGCATGTGTTAGAGGAGGAGCAGAGTACAAAAGCCAAAGACTGAAAAGAGAAGCAGCAGCACAAGAACAGGGTTTTCAGAACACAGGTCAGCAAACCCATTTGGCCCAGAAAGTCAGGAGCTGCTGCTGCACTTATCATGGCAGTAATGATTACAGCTAAATTTAGCAGCTCCTGCCTACATCATCTTCCCCTGCTAGGACAACAACAAAAAGCAGGCAAAGAAAAAGGAACATATCCAGTAGTACTGGATGAAGAAGAAGCAGGTGTCCCCATGAGAAAATTAAGATCACAACAGCATGGAACTCAAACCTTTTCTTCTATGCCATACAGAGACCTTAAATGGCTGGTGAGTAGCTATTTGATAGCTCTTTTAAGAAGTAACAGAAGACAGTAAACCAGAAAGGCTTGATTTTACTTCTGAATTTGAAATAAATCTAGAAAATCCTGAATTCACAAAGATCTGTGCTATTTATATCATTATTTGTTAAACATTATATACACCTTGTAAACAATGCAACCTGGTATGAAGCTCCTACTGCCAAAAGGACAGGACCTATACAGACAGGTTATTTACAAAAACTGAATTAATTCATTACTATCAAGAGAACATTTCCACTAACACATAAATTTGAGCTATATATGAAGAAAAATAAATGTATGGTATTTCATACTGCTAACAAAACATTAACAGCAGTAAACCAGATGCAAAACAAGTGAGAAATGAGCCTGAAATGAGCAATGAAAAACCAGTGCATCAGGTTTTGCTATAAATTTTCTGTTAACTGCTTCAACATACGCACTTCATGAACAAAATATACACAGTAATGCAATAAAAACCCTAGAGCTATTCAAAGCAAGCTGAGATGAGAGAGTGAAGGCTGCTAAACAGCCTCCTAAGAGCTTCAGAATCATTTTACTATGATGCTTCAGAACCATTCTATTACACGAAGTTCTCTGCTCTACAAAAAGAATTAGCATTTAATTCTTAAAATCCAGAACGTTTATTCAATTTTGCATTGGATATATAAATAAATTTCCAGTGGAAAATTACCTAAAATTCACAGTAACACAGCGTTAGTTAGAGATGGATGCAAAAGTCCTTTTTCAATAAAAGAGAGTAAGTGAAGCATAAAAACAGAACTAAAAACAATCAACCCCTATCACATATGAGTAGCTATAATTGATTGGATTAAATAGTCTTTAACTAGCATTAATACAGCACTCCATCAGTTAATTTTCTTAATGTTCATTGCCATGCTCATTTGATCAACAGTAAGCTTACCTTTCCTTTCGGTCCAGACTGCTTAAAATATGAAAAAAGAAAAAAACACATAAGATGTAAAGCCCCACAAGTGTTGCACATCACTAAATGCAAAAGTTATTAAACATAAATTTTAACTGTTTCATTGTCTCTTGCACTCACCAGTCTAATTTTCAAACAAGCATAACCATTTTTTCACCACATTTTTTGTCAAAGTAATTAAAAACGCACAAACATTACCTCACAGACAGTGGTCTAAACACTACATTGACTTGACTCTTTTTCAATGTGCAAAATTCGATTAATTCTGAATTTAACCTGGTCATCTCAATTCTCTAGCAATGCAAAAGCCAGTAAGATAAAATTCTAATACATAAATTATTATCAAGCCTCATTTCCAACCACAGAATCATTAAGGTTAGAAAACACTTCTAAGATAGAGGCCAACCATCAAAACAATCCCTGATTACAATGGAAAAGAGAAAATAATTATGTAAGAACTTGTTTCCAACTGTTAAAAAAAAACCCTAACTGTTTAAATTGAGAAACAAATTCCTGCATCAATTTTTAAATATTTAGGAAACTGCATGGAAAACGGCTACAGAAGGATAAATGGGAACGTCCTTCTGAGGTTTAGGCAAAAAAAAAAATCGCCCAAAAGAACCTAGGAACTAGGGCCACCAGTTTTACAAGCATCTCCTTTAACATGAGTTAACAGAGAAATGAATGTAGCTGATGCTCACAATTCTGGTCCTTTGTACACCAATACTGATAAAAAAATAAATCTAAATAAGCTTGGCACACAGACAACTTGCAAATAGCATCTACGTGTCTTCTATCTCTTCAAAATTTGTAATATGGAATGCTGTAAGCTTTTAATCTGTTTGACTGTTCCTCCCAAACATCAAAAGCCTAACAAACTTCCGACCTACATGCATTACATTAACTGTATTCTAAAACAGAACAAATTCAAATTGTTTCCTGTTTTACTTCAGCCAAACTAGAGTAATGATATTACACAGTAATAAAAACCCATCCTCCTTTCCTTTTCACAAATAGAACACTCACAAGAATAGAGCAAACTAATTCTCTTGTTACTCAGAAAACAGCAGGAGTGGAAGCAAAGCAGGTAAGAACGTAGTCCTGATAATCCTACAGAGTGCAGTATGAAAGTACATTCCATCTCCATAGTGCTCTGGGAAGAGAATAAAAGGACTTCAAAATGGAATGTGACTGTGGCAACTTAAAACTAGGGCACGATGTAAAGAGCCAGTGCTGTATGAAGGTGGGGAAAAATTGCTCCTAGCTGGAGCTAGCCTTTACAAACACTGCTTTTGTGCAGGTCACATCCCAGTTTATCAAACCAGTCATATCCAAACCATGTCTGTATGCAGCCATATGCAGTAGCTTTGCATCCTTGGCATAGTTAATTTGTAACCTGGATTAACTGTTTACAGGTGCTTCAAAGAGTAATCCTGTTAAGGAACACATACCTAATGGTAAGGAACTTGAAGGCAGGGAAAAAAAAATTCCAGAATGCTTGATATTATACACTGTCATTACATTAGATGCCTTACTTGTTTGTTTTAAAATCCCTCACTAATACAATGCATTTAAAGGAATTTTCACTTTTATACCTCAGGAAGATTAGGAGATGAGAATTCTAGATTTATCCCTGTCCCTACCAACTGTTTCACGCATCTCATGCATAAGATTTGTTAAACATGCAGTACATACATGCTATTTCAGTGCCAAGTGCTGAACAACAGTCAGTCAGTCAATAGCACAACAGGACTATGCATCCATTAAATGAAGCAAAATAGTCTGAACCAACTACAACACTAGGCCAAGATATATCTGAAAATCTGTTGTATCAGACATGAACAAATTTTAATTTAATCCCCAGATTCCACTGAAAAAAACCCATGAATGTTTATCATAGTATTATTTTGAAATACCAAATTTTGTTGTGCTAGAAACTTGCATTTTACATGAGTACAGCATATAGTCAGACAGACTTTAAAGCAACATGCACGTGCAAAAAAAGTTGCAGGAGGGGATAAGAAATGCAATACATACACAAATCATACACAAATTCAACTTGACAGAGATTGTAATTTAGATCATAATCAGTTTGCTCCATGTGACACCATCCCCACCCAAAGAACCCTATATAAGTAACTGAATCTGTATTGTCACTGCCAGAGACTAAAATTGCTCAACTCCTTTAATAATGTTTTTATTTTTGGTTATCTTTTCAAGAATCTACCATAGATTTAAGTACAATATATTAGGTTAGACAAAATTATTTTCCCCATGTTGTTACTGATCACGTTATAGAACAATCTATAGATGCAAAAATTTAACAGAACACAACTTTGTGTCACCTGCAAATTAGCATAGGAAAACAAAACCCAACACTTCAGAGCTCAATTTCTATGCTCCCAGCTCTTCTGTCTTCATATACACCAAGAATTTTTTTCTTGCTTTGCCACTCACATTTTCTGCAAATAGTCCTTTATGAGGAATCGCCATCAGCATTTACTTTTAAACTCAACTATTGCCTAATGTCAATAAAGACTAGCTAAAAAGGATATCAAAAATTCCTACGCAAGGAAAAATATATGATCAGAATGTATTATCCACTTTATATGGTCTGGAATTTCATATTATGGTCAGTTCTAAATAGTCCTATTATAGCTGGATTTTTTCTGACTATTGCCTTCTCACTCAGAAACCTACATTTTTAACATCAAGTAGTCCTGAAATCCTCCTTCTTTTATTTATAAAAAAAGCCTCTCAGGAAGCCACATTTTATTAATTTTCAATCCTCTATCTCAGAAACAGATATAGAAGCTTTTAAAAAGCAGTCAGTTGAGTCAGAAGCTACTGGAATTAAACACCATTTGCGAAGTTCCTATGTAAATCTCACCCTCAGTCAATTAGATCATGCTGGTTCTGATATTCTCCAGTAACAAAGCAGTGTTTGTGATTTTTATGACTGTTTCCTACCTCTAAAATTCCAAAAATATTCCTAGCATAAGAGTTAATTGTCTGTTGCTAATGTAAATGAACTACAATAACAATCCTAAAACAAAATATATTCTGAACACTCAAGATGACTACTACCCAATTACTTCACACAATATTCAGCTTGCCTATGTTGTGTATTAGTTTCCTTTCTGCACGTCACACATGCCAAGTCAAGACACCTTTTTTTTCTTTTCATTACATTGCAGGCTTATAAAGAAGCAAGTCCCACAGGCAAGAAAGGCAAGCAGGCAAATCTAACGTGCTGAAGATTAAGAATCTCTGGAGCAGGTTGAAGAAACCTATGGCACTCCACTTGGTAGGATAAATCCATTTTGACTGGCTTTGTTTAAAGAACCATCTCACAACAAAGCTCAATCAAGTACACAAGTATTATCAAAGTCAACATTCAGAGCGGTCTTGCATGATTTTGCTTACTTCAAATTATTTTCATTAGCACTGCAGATAAAAATTTTACCCCTTAGAATTACAAAAACCTCCACAAACAAACAACTCCTCCCCCAAAAAAACCCACAAATATAACAAAAGCAAGCACAAACACACATACACAAACAAAACCCACCAGAAAGGTAAGGACATGAATGCTTAGAGATGCCCCACATTTTCCTCAATGGGACACAGAACAAAAATATTCTAAAAAGAACTTCATGCAAGAAAAAGCACACCTGATTCAGCCTAAACCACAGTGATAACATAAACTCCCATCCTTCAGCTTAACTCACGGTAAAAACTGCCAATCCTTTTTAGTCATCAGCCTTGCACTGATGGTAAGAAATGTAAAGAACTGAAAAGAGAGATACCTACTACTACCTCTGCTATTACTACAGAAAAGGAAATGTCCATGCTATATACCATTTGCAGATTATAGTACTGTTTGAAATGGAAAGAAGCAACAACCTAAGTCCTCAAGGACAGGATAAGACAGCAACTCTCCTATGAGGAAAGGCTGAAAGAGTTGGGGTTGCTCAGCCTGAAGAAGTGAAGACTCCAGGGAGATCTTATGGTGGCCTTTCAATACTTGAAGGGGGCCTCAAAGGTAGATAGGACCAACAGTTTGGCAGGGCCTTTTGCAATAGGACAAGGGGTAATGGTTTAAAACTAAAAGAGGGTAGATTCAGACTAGATAGAAAAAAGAAGTGTTTTACAATAAGGTGGTCAAACACTGAAACAGGCTGACCCAAAAGGTGGTAGCTGCCCCATCCCTGCAAACATTCAAGGTCAGGTGGGATGGGGCTCTGAGAAACCCCATCTAGGTGAAGATGTTCCTGCTTAAGGCAGGAGGGTTGGACTAGATGGCCTTTTAAGTCCCCTCCAACTCAAACTGTTCTACGAGTCTATTATTTTGTGACTATACATGTTTGGATCACAAAATTCATTCACTTTAGTATATGGGCTTTGTTTTTCTGAAGCTAGCAAATCCAACTGAGGCAAGTAGAATGAAAAAAAAAAAGGATAATGCCTACATATGATCCCACCACCTTAAAAAAATCTATGCTAAAAACCAAAGAAAAAAGGTGGCAGAAGAAAGAAGCTAAAAAATGCAGACAGGATAAAGCAATTGTGGGATAGTGGAAATCCATGGAGTTCATAAACAAAAGGAACTCTGAATGGACAAACTTTGAAAGAAAATTCCTTAAAACAGCTGGTATCTCATATGTTTCTGAATCATATTATTTGTAAAAAACACCTAGAAAAAACCCTAAAATTTACAGAAGTCTGACAAGTTTTAAGTTTTCTAAGCAATGAAGTTCAATTCAGCATAGTTAAGTAAGATTCCCCAGTTTCCAGTCATCCTTTCTAAAAATTACTTACATAGATGCAAAACTTGGCTTCTGTTAGATGTTCCAATTTATACGTTTTATGCTATATTTACAGACCATATACAATAATCAGATCTGTAATGTTTAGATGGATCTTACACAAACTGGAGTTTCTGTGACTTAGTATTTGCTGATCATGTTGTCAGTATGTTTGTCTATTTCAAAGTATTTTCTAAAAATACTTATATTAGCAGGTGCTCTCCTACTATATACCAGTGCTATTCAAAATGACTAAATTCTAGTATTACATTATAGTAATTCCTAAATGGTAAGTTTTATGAAACTTTAGCAATAAAGGTCAAAGCTCATCATCAAGAATGCACCCATGTGATTACTTACATTTTCTTAAAACACTTCATACAATAAGGAAAACCATTACATACAAAACCAGAGAGAACTTTTAACAACTGAAATACCTGGAGAAACAAACGTAATTAGTCTTACCTTTGGGCTGCTGTTTTTACTACGGTTGTCTGTGCATGTGCATGGTGAAAACGTCTGCCATGTACCACAGTTACAGGACCAGATATATTCTGAGCATTTTCACTGCAAACATACAGAAAAACATTTAAGAAAAGACTCTGATGTGTTTGTACAGTCTTAGGTAAAAAATGTGGTGTCCTAATTTTACAATACCAGCTACACAACACCAAAAATTGAAGTATTTCTGAACCAGTAATACACATTGTTAGGATCCTTTTACAGGCAAAAAAACATTCAACCTTATAATAAAATGGATATACAAGAATGTACAGAAGTTTTTTTCCCTGTAAGAAAAGGTAAAGATTTTTTTTACTGAACCCTGTACTGCAAAAAGACACTGCCTTTTGAAACGACTTGTAACCATTTATAATTAATTTTATACTTCCATCTCTCATTTTATGAAGGCATAATATAAATTTCTTTAATATGACTTAAGGGGCAAAACATGAACAGACTGAATTCAGGAATACCCCTCATTAAAAAAAATAAGCACAGAAAATTTATGGATGCAAGATGACTTGTAACTGAAAAAAATAAACACGTTTCACAAAGAAGGAAGGAAGGATTCTCAGGTACTCATATCTCAACAGGACTCTAATTCGCCAATGTATTGTAGCATTTCTGTGGTTTCTTCATTTGTTGCTTTTTGACTTTTATCTCATTATTGTGTAAAACCAGTAATTATGGAAAGAAGATATCTTACCATTACCCTCTCTAGTAAAAGCTGACGTTAAGATACAGCAGATCAATAATATAGTGCTCCTTCAAAGATCATTAAACCCTAAAAATTATCCTGCACGCTGCTGTGACAGGACACACAATACTGTGCTCGAAATGTTCAAAAAACACACATCTTTTAATAAACAGTATGTTGGTTATGCAAACTGCTTCAAATTACAGAAATACAGTGCTTAAATTGTGCTTTTGAAATTGCTTGTAAACTTTAGTTGCACTAGAGAAAATTATGTGAAACAGCACTCCTATTAATAATATTTCTCAGAAATATTATCTTGCCATTTGTCCTGTTATGAGCAATGAAAAGAAACCTGAAATAATAAAGTTCAAAAAAAGCTGACAACCATTTTCCCCCCCTTTACATTTCCCCAAAAGAAGAAACAAGTAAACTGTTAGTTTGCTTTTTAATTTTCAGTTTAGCATTACAAACCCTTTTGAAAGCCTTATGTAAGTCAAGATTAGAAGCTTTGGAGCATTTCTGACTGACCTTAACATAACCATGAACATAAAAGAACAAGATTTATCAAACCCAAACAGTTATATTATCATTTCTAGAATATGAAACTTAAAAACATAATAAACCATCTGTTAATAGTTCAACTTTCTGAAAATTAATAGTATCCATGTGAACACTAACCTCCTGAAAGTAAACACACTCATCTCACATGCTTCTAAGTCGAGACTATGCAACTCCAGCTGGTCAGCCATCATCCAGACAATCTACAGTCAACCTTTGTCTAATTTGCCACCTCAGAAATAAAAAGCTGACAACTACTTGCCCTAAATACTTTAAAATGTCTCAGATCCTCTTTGGCTTCCTGTTTAAGGTCTTTGAAAAAGATACTAGGGAAAAAAAAACAGAAACAGAGTGCAGCAATGCATTCCCAAATGCTTCAGACCTAAGGACTCTAAACAAGCAAGCAAGTCTATGTTACCTCCTTTTTACCACTGTATTTGTTGGATCTGAACTTTGCCAAACTATCATGATTGTGAAACTCTGTCTTGTGCCCCCACAGCACAAAGAAACTGTTAAGCAGCCCTTTTGCTTTTTGCCTCACACTCATGTAGTGAAAACTCCAGTAGGTGCTGGAAAAGAGTATTGCAGACTGCTCAGGGATCAGATTTGAGTGAAAGCAGACTGTTCTAGATGGCACACTTAAATGGTTCATAGTGTCAGACATGCTTCCAACCATGACAGCTGTAAAACACAATCTGCTCTATAATCTTGTTCTCTGAACAGATCATACCCTACACAGACAGAAACACCAGAAAAAAAACCATGAAGTCCTAGAGAGCTGCAAAACAGGCATATTAGAATTGAAATCTGACTTTGCAAGTTTCAGCAAAATTTCCTGAAAATCAGGATAACACACCAAAAGCACGATGATGTAATGGTCAGAAAGTTCCTTAAAAGAACAAACGTTCTAAAAAGAACTTAAAAGTATATTAACAACAAATGTTTCATTAATGTTAGCTCAGAAACCATGGAATGATTTGAAGCCTAGGCTTTGATGAAAATAAGGTTTTACTATCATGTGCTATCAGCTGATCCTAGGAAATTCTTAACACCACATAATAGAGAGCAAAACAAAAAAAATCTTGCACTGGGCAAATGGACGAACCTAGAAGTAAAGTAAGAACCACATTTCAAAAACACACAACATAACTACAGATTACATTAATTCTGCTGTTCATCAAGTAACTTTTTAAATAAAACATTATCAAAGAAAATCTAAAAGTACCTTAATACAAATTATTTAAAGCTAGCAAAGATAAAGCTGTTTAAAATAAGACCTCATGATTAAAAAAATACAACCAAAACTAATCAGGTTAAGAGTTTGATACTGGATTTGCTTAATCAGGTAACAGACTGTGACTTCTTGGTTGGTTTAGATTTCTCTGACAAGTACAGCAAAAATTTCTTCTCACTGTCCTTGCATATCCCTTCTTCCTATCTCTTATTCTCTGAATTTTAGGGACTATAGTACTACAATAATACTCATTTGAGTAAAGCCCCATTGATCTGAAATTTTTAATTCCTATTCCGTAGATAAGATGGAAAAAAAGACTCCAAAAGTTAATGTGATAAAAGTCACCATGAACAGATGAAGAATATAAAATATCTGGTCTTCCTGTATTTAATCTAGCATCTTAAGTCCATGATCAACTTTCAGAATCTTCTCTAGCTGAAGAGTATAAATATTGAAAGAGTAACTATAAGCACCTTCCATTCTGCATATCAAAGTGAACATAACAGCAATCATCACTAAAGTGACTACATCACAAACCTTTACTGATACACATTATGAAAGGCACAATACCCCAAAGAAGGCATTAAACTGAGATAACCACTTGCAGCATAACCACAAAATGCAGTGACTAAAATGTGAGAAGCAGTCACAGCGTCCTATACACATTCATTATGCACAAATAAAGTCCTTCATTAAAGAAAGTTTATTAAGAAGAGGGTGGATGCTTATATTTTTCATTTAAATTCAGTATGCAGCTCAGTACTAGACAAAAGGTGGGTGCCCATTTACATTCAACAGATTTTACTTTTTTAGTTGAATTTCATAAACTCTACTATGTCTTAGGTTTATATTGTGTTATTTATCAATAGAAGGCAGTTCCAATCCAGGTAACAGAATGTCTGAACTACATGCTTAGACCATCTAAAAAAACCTCAGTAACTATTTACCTTAAAACAAAACCTGCATACTCTTCTGGAACTTAATAAAAGCATGCATGTGCAATATATATAAACACACATGTACGGTCAAGTATGACTGCTTTAACGGAAAAGTAAAAAAAATTACACAGTAAGGTTGCATTTCACTACAAATTTCACAGCCAGCCAAAGGAAAATTCCAGTTACCAGAGAATTAGAGGAATCTTATTTTAAAGGTGTACTCAAAACAAAGGGCAAATATAATGTAGATGCACAAGTTTCTTCAATAGCAACACAAAGCAAAGGAGCCCTGACAGATTTGTAATAGTTACTTTTACCTTTATGTCTATGTTCAAGAACAAAATCCTAAAGAATGGAAATGATCAGCTTGATTCTGTAAGAACTCTTGAATTTGAAGATGTGCAAGACAGAAATATGGATATCATCTCATAAATCGGTTGTGTATACAAAAAAAAATCTAAAGACAAAACATTATTTGCAAAGATAAACCAAGGACAATGCGGTACCATACTAATTTGTGTAAATGTAAAAATAACCTATAACAAAAAAAACCCATTGTCATTAATAAATTTTATTTTTTAAAAACCTTTTTTAAGTTCCACATAACAGTCCAGTAGTTTATGTCAAGACATCAGACCAGAACAGCACAAAAGAACACGTATCACGCAGAACTGCAAGGATTTATTTTCTCAAGTGACTATGATAATACGGTCCCATTAACCAAAAGTGCTTACAGCATACAAGAACCATGTCCTGACTGCAGAGAGGGGCCGGAGCTTGGACCTGTGTGGGCATGGCTATGTTGCTATTCTATGCCTCTCAAATAATCGCTGGGAGTTGTGGTGTCAGGGGGAAGAATAAAGACCATATCTCCCCAGAAGTGTGCCATTTTTGTCTCCCTCTCTTTATCAAGGCTGAGTTGCTGGGATCAGCCCTGCAGAGCCCATCCTCTGCTGCTGCCACTCACCACCTTCCCATTCCTCCAAGATGTGACTCCAGGATGTGGCTCTGAAGGTGTCAGAACCATGCAGAACTGAGCCCAGTGGAGTGGTCCAAAGCACCAGCAGAACTGAGCCTGAACCAAGCCTGGTGCAGTGGAGCAGCGGTGCAGCACAACACAGATGATCTCACTTCCAGGGTTTTGTCTGGCATTGTTTTCCATTTGCTGTCATTATTTTCTACAGGCTCGGGCATGAGAGCCAGCTGTGGGGAGTGCCCACCATCTTGTCTTTCTCCCAGCAGCCACATGGAACTAAGTCAAAGTGGCAAACACCTTTTGTGCATAAAGCACCTTCCATTATTTTTTTATGCTTTTGTTATTAATATTGCTGCTGTCACAGCAGCATTTCTTACTCCACTGCTGTTTGCTTTCAGTAAATGGTTATCTCAACCCATATTCTCTGCCTTTGTCCTTCTCTTACTGGAAGGGCAAGGAGAAGGGGAAGTGGCTTATTTGGAGTTTAGTATCCAGATGGTGATAACCCATCACAAATGAAGACAAGGACATCCCTCATGCAGCTACATATACATTGGATATTTGATAACTAGCCCATCTATAGCTGAGTATCTTATGAACTTTTCCTTCCTGCAAAGGTTACCAAACTGAGTGCACTCTAGCAATTTGAAACAATCCATGAGAAAGTTAGGTGAATATATCACTTTTTATTATATATTAAATAATGTCTCTTACAAGCTAGGGACAGTAGCAACAAGCATGTACAACACTGACTGCTTGAAGACACTTCCTGTCAGCTCTAAACTCAAGTGACAGTCTCAGGCTATCCTATACAAGTCTGGCTATTTGCTGAATCCTTTAAAAAAAAAGTCTGTGGATCCAAAATCAAATTATATCTTGCAGTAAGAAAAACAGAAAACGCATCCTGACTTAACCTTGGCAATTCAAAGTCATGGAAAGAAGTGAATCTGGATGGGGATGTAAAAAATATTTTCCTACCTGCTATCACTGTATAGAGGAAACAATAAAACATGCATGCAACGTGGGTAAGGTACTAACAAATACGCCAGTGAATGCTCTAAATCCGTTTCAACAGTCTTCTGGTACTTCACCAATGTGGTGTTAAACATTTTGCAAGAGAAAAGACCTTAACAGTCTAGTTGTCTGTCTTTACTCAGAATCACAGTACAGCACAGCTTCTTAAAATGCACAGAAGACAATGTAAATGCGGTAGAAATTCTGTTTATTTCGTGTTGATTTGTATCAATGATTGAGTAGGCAAGGAAACATAAACTACATGGATTACCTCAGTTTCTTGCTATTTCCCATCATGTTGAGGCCGATTGCGTTCCCTTTAAAAAGTTTGAAGCTTCCAGCTTTGCCTCGCCTTGCATACGCTTTTATGGCATCGCTGCTGGTGCCAATAGTACCAGGTCGACAGCGAACTGACTGTCACAACAGAATTAATATATATTAAAACAATTGTATAATTGTGTAGAAGGTAGAGGAAATTAATGCAAAATATTAATATAAGTATAACTTTGGCTTGATTTTTGAACTGCTTTTATACCAGATTTCATGGAAAATATACACTGTCTACACCTGTACTCACTAGGATTCCTTATTAAACAAAATACAATATATATTTTATATTTAGTACAGTATTTATGATAATTGTCTAAACTCAAAGTAAGTTATTCATGCTCATATTTTCAGAATACTATACAAATCAAAAGGGGAACAAAAACTTTAAGGATAGGCAGATAAACAGGTTGAGTGTATGTTCCTAAAACACCACAGAAACTTTAATTTCTATGGCTACGCAATATGGTTTAAGAACCTAAAAAACTTTAAAGGTACATTTTCACCAGGAGATAAATGCATGATTTACCTTTTTTTCTTCATTGGGACTGAAAGGCCCATCACTGTCATCTAGACTGAGCAGATTTGCCTCGCTAGACAGGTGTGGGAGAGAAAAGCACATACATTGTAATCCAACAGAGCAGCCACAAAATATTTTAAACTCAAAAGGGTTTTTTTTTCCTCTTCCCTCCCTACATTTAAATGCATCATATACACATTGTATAAATATGCATAAAACAACAGGAACATGAAATGAGCAACACAGTGATCAGATGCATTATGCAAACCTGAACTTGGGAGTGTACATCAAATTATTTTGCAAAAAGCAAAACTAAAATTATTAATTCAAAACAGACAATGCTACTGAAACTTCAATATGGTTACAATACTACTGACACTATAAAGATTCTATACTCTCTGCACAAATTGAGTCCTAAACTTCATTAACCTTTAAAACATGATCTTAGTTTGTTTATGCCTATCACTGTTCAAGTATGTAGTTTAAAACTGCAAACTTATAGTGTTTTAGGAGAAGAATGTAATGCAACTATGTTTTACACCACAGCAATTACTACCAAAGTATGTTTTCCTAAAAATAACATATTCAGTTTGGTTCTACCACTTATTAAAATGTGTTTCTTTAGTACTTTCCATGTCTGTAATCCCCAACCACTAGAATGAAGAAGAAGATTAAAAAGAAAGAAAGCCACTCCATGGTACTCCGAAAACATTCTTTTTAGTAATAGGAAATTATCCTCAAGTAATCTTAAGTATTTAAATTGAAACCCCAATCACACATTTCATACTGACAGCAGCTAGATTAGGTTAACATACTCTTTTTTCCAGGAGAAGCAACCTGCAGATAAGCCCTTCCCATCAATCCTGATAAGGTTACTACTATGTTTGCTACAACAAAACAATACCACTTTTGGCCAACTTGCAATTGCATGGTTTGAAAAGTTTTAACTAAGATCATTCAGGTAGAAATTACTTAAAATAAAAGCAGTTATGCCAGGTGTTTAAAGGGAAGAGCTACACAAGAGAAACAAACATTTCTCAGCTGTGTCAGTATGACATGCTGCCTTGCAATACATGCAGTGACTTTAGCTCTTCATATATAAAGTAGTCACTCAGTACCCCTCCCTCAGGTTCCTAACAACTTTTTCCATGCACAAGTTTTCCCTTCACATTACTATTTATTCTTACATCTTATGCAATACAGCTATCTCTAGAGCAAATAAAAAACAAAATAAAAAGCTGGGTGATATCTACAGACTCTGAAACTTCAGGGGACAAGACTGTACACACAGTTGATTTTGAAATGGGAACAACCATGTAAATCAAGAGCCAAGGGCTCACAGCCTTCCACAGTGAACCCAGAGCCAGTGGCACTGTTTTATTTTACTTTCATTTACAGACCACCACAATTCTAGGTTCTCAGTGGTAAAACACTAATCACTAAATCACTAATTTCAAACAAAGGCAAAAGAGTTGTTCTTCTGTACAGAGTACACATGGAATTTAAATTTTTTAAATCCTGCAACATTTTTTAAAATTCTCTTTCAGAAAAAATATCCTTTCAAGGGAGGCTCATTGAGCCTTCTCAAATATTCGTCAGTAGACACAGAGTTCAACTATTTCAGAAATCTTCCACATCCTAAAAAATAAACAAAACCCTGCAGCACAGATATGAACAGCAACCTACAGTACCTACAGCTCTGGCATTTGCCTACTGTGCTGCCCCAGTCAGATCAATTCATCTCTAGAAACATTTTCATTCTTTAGCTTCAGTTCATACAAAAATGACAACTACTTTCAAAACTCCTTTGTACTGTGGTGATACCTTTAGGATTTCAACATGCTGCAATACTGCAACCATTTTAATGAAGGACATTTGAGGGGGGAGGTGAGAGAAGGTAACACACTGCAAATGGCCAAAGCACTGAGCCAATGCTTAAATCAAAATGAACAAGAGTAACTCTTATCATGCAACGTGACTAGAGAAATATTAGCGAATGGAAAGTTTTAAATGAACCTATACTTTTAGATCTTCAGGAATGCGAAGTATATGCATCAGAACCAGAAAAGCTCTCTTTTCAGAGAGCAGCATACATAGCAACCGAGCAGTGTCTATTTGCTCATGGATCACATGCTTCCAGTTGCCTGCTTCAAAGCCGCAATTTATACAGGCAGGAAAAAACTCAAACCAACCCAAATCAAACACAATACCACTCCCCCAACACAGCAGTCAGTAACATTTTTAACATCTCCAAAATGAAACCTCAGTTGTCTTGCTGGGAGGATGCCTCCACACTCTGTCACTTTTAACCAGGGTGGTTATTTTCACATTGGAACAATAATTGGTAACATTTTAATACATTCCTTAAAATTTTATAACAAATTAATGTTAAGTCTTTACTAAAATTAAGGGGAAAAAATAAGAAGTAATTTACCTAAACAGAGTTCTTTCCAAAGGGCAATTCATAATTACACATTCAAATTTAAGCACTGAACAAGAAAACAAAAATCTCTGTTTACTTACCTCTAATCACTTGTCATTTGTTTAATGTTTCAAAACGTTAAGAACTATGCAATAGCTAGTTAGACAGCTCAGATTAACAGGCTGTGTTTTCACTGCTATCTACAAGCAACCCAAACTTTAAACCTCTGTTGACAATTGAGGTTACACTCTAATAAGCTGCAAACACATTTCCATCAACTACCAGCTGACCCAGTCATATTTCAAACATAATTGAAATTTCTTTCTGAAAACTATTACATATAAAACCAGTGGGTTGATGTATTTGCCCTCACAGCACACTGTGTACATTCTTTGTTTTAAATTACATGATGGTAGGCAACACACATAGTATCAGAGGCACAAGAGACGTAGTGCTATTCTTTAACTCATTCACATGGCCACTCCATTAAAAATGGCCTTAAAAGTTTTAATCAATTTAAAAGCTACAGTACCCTACTAATAGGCCCACAAAGGATGTATAATTATGGGATGATTTTTTGATGTGGAAATATAAATTTTATAAGCAGTGGAAAAAAGCCCAACATAAATATATAAGGCAGTACAATGGTGTTCCATTTGTCAATACAAGGAAAAAATAGGTTTATTCCCCTAAATGGGAGGGGCAAAAAATAAAGCTTTTTGAAAGAAAATGGTAGTTAAGGAAGGACGCCATTGTGCAAATAAATTAGACCCATTTATTTGTATTCATTGTTTTTGATAAGGCTACTATTGAACAAATGGCAACTTCTGGAAGGCAGAAGCCCAGACTATTAAGAACACAGTATAACAGCCAAGAGAAAACTGGGACCATCCATTTACAAAACCACAGTAGAGCATACTGAAGTATTTCAAAAACATTTCACGGATATTACAAAGGAAGTAAATATAAATTTGGCCATCTTTCCTTAAGTCTGCCATCCTTTCCTATCTTCTGCTACACAAGATCAGCTTAATTTCCACCATTTGCTCTGTGGTGGACTACACAGGTTTCAGTGTGCTCAACTGACCAACTGGTCTTTTTATCTATTGTTCCGCATAAAGGTAGATCTCATATGGGATCTCCAATTACAAAGCAAGGAAAGTCTCACGCCACTTGCCACCATCCTGAGTAGATCAAATCTTTTAGAACATCAGAAATGTTACTTTTACTCTTTCAAGTGGACTGAATATTATCTGTAGGCGTTTACTTTGGGATATTTGTTAATTACTTATTAATTACTTGTTAATAAGATACTTGTTTCCATAACTCTAGTTCCATGCTGAGTATCAACTCTAGCATGATTTAAAAATTATATAGTGTTGGGTGATCATTAATTTTTCCAAACCTTCTCCAGTTTAAAAATATTTTTTGTCTTTTTGTGTTCATTACTTGATACCTTAACCACTATGACTCACCTCATCTACTTCCCAAGTAAGTTAAATGACATCCCTCTTTTAAAATACTCTACCTACTCTAAAAATTGCTGTGATAGGAGGTCATTAACCACATACTTTGAGTTCACCTCACTGAAGAAAAGATAATCCAAGCAGACATTCAGTGCTGGCCAACATCATTATTACAGGTCTCATGGGGTAACACAAAAATACAGCCAATCCTTTAAGTGCTGGGATGTCATTCCTAGGTTGGCTCAAAACAAACTTGTGTCTGCCATGAAGAGAGCAAAAAGCTGTGACAAAGTCAGGCCCTGGAACATCAGTACCTCCACAACAAGTAGGAGATGCATCCAGCTGCTTGCTTCAGACTTAGCTCTCTCCACAAAGAAATCATGTAAGAGTCAAACATTGTAGTCAGCATTAGCACACTACAGCAAATGCCTACTTACTGCACAACATACTCAAAATAGTGGGAGGGACACAAAGCTTTATGCTGCAACAATTATATGAATTAAAGCTAATAAACCTTGAAATGTTCTACTAAGGGTAAAGGAAATTAAAAAAAAAAAAAGGAAAATTTACTGTTACTTGTTTTCTAAAGATTCCTTTCTGTCAATGTTTTGTTATATGAAATAAAAATGCATTAGAAAAGCAAAAAATACATATTACTTCAAAATGCTCAAAGCACGCTGTCTTTCAGACAAAAAAACCCAGGTGTTACAAAAGTAAATATGTGGGCAGCTTAAAATATGTAGCTGTTTGGAGGGAGTAAGAAATTGCCTCAAATGGTATCAGAGAATGGATAAGTAAAGAAGACAAGATCTCCAGTTTAAATCGATTTTGAACTACTCTTTTATCTATACTTCCAGATAAGATTCTGCATAATTCACAGATAGAAAAGCAAATGAAAAATGATCTAAGTAGGCAATAAAAATTCAATTCTGGCTATGAGAAAACTGCTTATTGTAGAGAATATTTGAAAGGAATGAAAAATCACCCAGACATACAATCTTAAAATCAGATACAATTACATAAAGCATATGTTTCATAATAATTTTTCTAACTTTTTTTTAGCATCATTACTCTACACATTTTTCACTCCATATTCTTAAATCAACATCAGCTGGAGACTGATGGAAAACAGCAGTAAATTACTAGAAGAAAAAAAAAGCTGCTATGCTTTCAAATGCGACTTATTTCTGAAGGTGAGTAAAATGGAAATAGTAACTGTATGGCATGTACTGCCCTCATACTTGAAACATATTTGTGTGTACTACAAATGGATGTAAAGTTGCTTGGGAACAACATGGGCCTAATTTTATAAAACTAAATTACCCTTAGTTTGTGAACCCTTTAAAAATTGCTTTTAACTTCTGATACAGTTCTGTTTTGAAAAGAGCTCTTAATGCTTACCTCATACTTTAATGAACTCCTGAACTCATTTTTTAATTACTGGAACTTCCCATTTCTTAATGCTTTATTAAGATTTCAGCATAGCCTACTGCTGCAACCCAGGTGGTTGTGTGTTGACTTCCTACCTCCCTTCCAACACATAGTATTTGGCAGAATATTAGATGATACAAATTCACATGTTAATTGTTTTTGTACTTAATCACAGGATTCAGTGTCTCCTTACTAGAGAACCACAGCATAGCTTTTAAATTTGCAGGTCCTACTCTCCAAATCTCTTAGAACAACAAATAAAATGGCATGAATTCTTTATGCATGACACTTGTTGTTCTTTTAACAATTCATTAGTTATTTTGGAAATAAGTACATTAATATCGAGAAAACATATTAGTAACAGTAAAATGCCAAAAGGACAAAGTATTCAGTCAAACTATACACATGGGATTTAAGTTTTAGCCAAAATCCAAACACACCAAGTAAAGGAATAAATTTTAAGGGGAAAAAAAGAGCCTTAACTCTATTAAGTGAAATAAACACAAAGAAAAACCTATGATCTTTAAGATCAGTTTAACTTGATGAGGGCCTAAAGCTACTGAAGTACTTTAACCATACCTGTCAAGTACTGAGTAGCACTACCATTAAGGGAAAAGCTGAAGCTGCTTGGATAGCCTACCTATTAACCTATTTTTCATGTTCACATACTTCTTGCCTGTGTTCCTTAGACTTACATAGAAGCTCCTAAGACAACTGCAGCTCGTGTGAAATGTACTGTGCCCTGTGTTGTAAGCCCCATGAACACAGTAAAACTTACATTGTAATGAATTCCTATATGGCAACACTATTTAAAAGAATAACTTATTTGAAATAATTTTTCTCAGTCACTGAAAGTTTAAGATATATAATATTGCTTCTTATTCATAAATTACAAAAAAGAAGTATTTAATTATAAATAGACATTTATAATTTCAATAGCCTAGATAAAAGCATCCTTACTCTTTCTCTGCATCTCCTTCACTTTCTTCTGCATGATCAAAGCTCCAATTACTTTTAAAACCTCCATCTCTCTTGGTCTGTGATCTATCCAAAGCTGAAATGAGAACAAGTTAAGATAAGTCTTGATTTCAAGCTGAGTTATTAGTCAACACAAACTAGAGGAGTAAACCAGATGCATGTATTTTCCACAGTATTTATTCTACTGATGTCAATGTTTAACTATCATTTGATCAGTAAGTTCATCAGTGGTGATTACTATTTCCTTAAAAAAATAAAAGTATCTGTCAACATCTTATTAATGAAATAAGTTAGCAATCTACTAAAAATTATGACCTGTGTAATAACTGTTTTCAATTGTTTTAACGATAACCATAAATTTAAGGGTAGTTTCTCTGATACGAACTATATGCCACACACAAAATGGGTCCTAAAATGTATTCTTTACATGATTAATAACCAAACATACAGTGAAATCTTCCATGTAAAAGCAACAGTTCTGAACTGTTCCAAGTACATTTTCAATATAACATGCTGGTTTTCAACTCAACATCTGACAATGACCTGAATTAACACACGACACAAATTCAAGTTTCAGTGTTAGCATCAAGTAAAAACCTGAACCTTCTGTCATACTACATAAAATCTCAGAACTCTCTACTACAATACCCACCATAATGGAGATTTTCATGTAATAGTATATAATGGCATGGGGTATTCTTAAGTGAAGGTGTTCCAGAGCATAGAGACAGCACTCAATAAAGCAAGGCATTGCTCCCCTGGGCCCTAACCACTGCAACTAAAAGCTGTCTCATACAAATTCTGTATGACAAAGTACACAGCTGCTGTGATTTTGGTATAATTTAAATGTGTTTCTTCTTACTACATATTTCTTTACATTGTTGGAAATACATTTACAAATAATGAATGAAACTCATATACTCTGATAGAAAACAGTAAGGAAATCACAACCAAAAACATAAGTCTAGGAGAAAGTATAAACAATGCACACAGAAATATTTATTGCATATTCAATCACTGCTTCCAACTACTTGCATCTACTGCAGCCATGGGTGAATATGTTAAACACATATTTTTGTGTTTAACAGCTTTTCCTACCTTTTTCTTCTCCCTGCTTGCTTTTTAATCAAGCCTGCTTAACAGAATCAACAGCATCTTGCAGGAGAAAGTACCTCAGCTTAATTACATGAGTATCTCCTTTTCTTGATTCCAATTCCATTGGGCACCTTTTGCTCTTACTACTCTACTTCTCCAGTCCATGTACTCTGGACAACAGTAATAAGTAACCCTTCCCTATTCCCTCATGATTGCATAGATGCCTGTTGTGTTCTTTCACGGTCTTTCTTTCCCAGACAGAAAAAGAAAAAAAAAGTGTCAGCTTAATTTTTCCTCATATGAAAGCTGTTTCATGCCTTTAAATCCCTCTTGATGCTTCTCTTTGAACCTCTTCTAGTCTATTGTACCCCTTTTGAGATGAGGATACACACACTATGAGGAATACCCAAGACACATACATCCCATGAATTCCTACAGAAGCAGAATGTTGTTTGTTTTGGTTTACATTGGATTTGCTGTTTTCACTGCTAAGGAGAACTGCATTGATCTTTAGGTATTAGATAATTTCTTTCACTCATGATTGGTTAAGAACCACTTCAGAGACAATCGTTACCTATAAAAATGCTCTTTTTTAACTTCTCATTTGCTTAGATATTTACCTACACAAAATTCCATGTATTATCTCAACCCACATAACTCAGAACCAGAGCATTTACAGCTTTCTTTAAAGAGCTAGCCATTATACTAACCTAAGTAAATTTTAACATCTACAAACTTTGTCACCTGGCTGTCATACCCCTTTTTAACTGTGCACCAATGTTAACACATCCTTCTGCAATTCAACTGGTTACCTCTACTAACAAAACAAACCCTTTTTGCCCTATCTCTTGCCAATTGCTTCTTATAAAATTTTCCATTTTATGCAGAGGTAATTTAGTCTCTCCCAAAGCCTCCGATAAATGACCTTACAGAGGGAACAATGAAACCAATTCTGGTCTCCATTATAATTTCCATGAATTCAGGATGCATGGTCACAAAGCTCACTGATGTGAAGTTCCTCAAATACCTCTGCTGCCTTTTTAAAATGCTGGTATCATGCTAGCTACCTACCTTACCTGTAGCAGAAAGATGATGCTAACAACTAGCAACACACTACAGTCATTAGCTCCTTTATCCCCCAGTTCCTCTTACAACACTTGGATGAATGCCATTTGATCAATCCTGCCTTGTTCAAAGTTTGCTCAATGTACTGCAATTTCTTCCACTGATGCTTCATTTTGAGTTGTACACTCTGTCACATTCCTTATTAAGAAACATTCTGGCATGAAGAGCTCTCTAAGTGTTGCCAAAGTGAGTGCAAGCAACTCCATAATTCAGCTATGACCTTATATACTCCAAAGCCACCTTTTACAACTGAGTTGTCCACTGATCCTCCACATACTCATCAAACTTTCCTGCTGAGTTTGAAAAAAAAGTTATCAACTGTTTTCAAGTCTGTTGGGAGTTACTAATCAGTTTTTCCCTACCTCATTATAATTACAGGTTAAATCTACCAGCTTTTTTTATTATTCTGTTTTCATTATTCAGATAAAGGACAGATTCAAGAACTATGATGCTTTATTTCAGATATTATATCTCACTCTGCTGTTTAGCCAGGCCAGCATTTGGGGGTCCTTTTGAAATCTACTTATACAAGCAGCATGCCTCCTATATGGTCTCTTTAAATAACTCCCAAGCTGGCTACAAGTATTTTACATTAGAGCTGCATCTTTCCTTTCTTTTCCAATAAGTTTCTTAATATTTTCTGTAGTCCTTTTTTTAATTAAGCATTTCTGTATGGGACAGTTCATCCACTGCTACTGATCAGTGCAGTCATCCAAGGAAAACGTCTTACTATCCCAGCTCTGCTCACTCAAGTCTGGATCAATTTCCACTCTCTCCAGCACTCTTGGTCCTAACAAAAATGCAAACCTAGAAGTATACCATCATGTTCACTAGAGTGGTCACCTGAGTTACTTGATCTGAACAGCCACTTCGTATCTGGGTCCATACAGGGTTTTTTATTTTTTAAGGGAATAACAAATAATCTGTTACACAAGCTAAGCTGCTGACTATTTTGTATGAAGATTTAGATTTGGAACCTGAGTTGGGGCAAACCCACATGTAAGTACAGACTGGTAGAAAAAGCCACTGAGAGAAGCCCTCTGGAGAATCCTTAGGTGCTCTCGTGGATGAAAAGCTGGATATGAGCCAACAGTGTTGTCACGGGTTGACCCCGACATGACAGACAGTCGCCTGGTCGAATCGCGTTTCTCTCAATGTTACCTATAAAATCCCGCGGAAGGCGGGAGTAGGGACCTTTCTTCCGGTCCAGGGGTGGTGGCCAGAGCGCCACGGTCCCCCTGGGGGGCCCGCCGGGCCCTCGCCGGGCCGGGCCGGGCGGCCCTGCCGGCGCTGCCTTTGCCCCTTCCCGAGGCACAGCCCG
>VXAC01004178.1:339-13686 GCA_013399225.1 Rhipidura dahli | reverse complement strand
TTTTTTTTTCCCTTTTTTTTTTCTCTTAGGTCTGTTAATAAACTTTATCATAGCATATAAGTTGTGTGCCTGCTTTGCTGTCTCCTAATGGTTTATCTCACTGAAAAGTAATCAGGGAACAGTGCATAATTTGACCATAAAACCACTACAAGTGTTCACTGGTAGCCCGAAAGGCCAACTGTATCCTGAGCTACATAAAAAGCTGAGTGGCCAGCAAGCTGAGGGAGTTGATTCAGCTCCTCTACTCTGCCCTACTGAGACCCCAGCTGGAGTGCTGCGTCCTGCTCTGAGGTCCTCAACACAAGACACGGATCTCTTGGAGTGGGTCCAGAGGAGAGCCACAAAGATGGTCAGAGGGTGAGAGCACCTCTCCTATGAAGACAGGCTGAGAGAACTGTTCAGCATGAAGAAGAGGCAGCTTTGGAAAGATTTTAATGCAATCTTGCAGGACCTTAAGTGTCTTACAAAAAGAGAGAGGGATTTTTTTATATGGACAGACAGTGATGGGACAAGGGACAATGGTTTTAAACTGAAAGAGGGCAGGTTTGGATTAGATGTACTATAAAGAAGTAGTTTGCTGGGAGGGTGGTAAGGCACTGGAACAGGCTGCCCAAAGAGGCTGTGGATGCCTCACCCCTGGAAGTGTTCAAGGGCAGGCTGGATGGGGACCCAAGCAACCAATCTAGGGAACAGTATCCCTGTCCACAGAAATGGGGTTGGAACTACATGCTCTTTAAGACCACTTTCACACCGAACCGTTGTATGATTCTATAAGGTCAACTCACCAGAGAAGCCTGATGCATTTACTGTCCACACAAAGATCAACTTTTCTAGGACAGTAACTTTTTCATATGTATCACTGGTTTGCCAGAATAATTCCCTACCATCCCCCAGAATACAACAGCAGAGATTTTAATGTTTCTATTGCACACATAGAAACTTTTATAAATCTTTCATCTGCTGAGAGGTCATCTAATTCTGTGTGTACATACAAGAACCATCCTAAACACAGAATCTAAATAAAGCAAAGGTTTGATTCAGGACCCAGATGCTTTTTCAAGAAGACTTCTTGAAGTTTACATTCTTTTTCCCATGTTGCTGGTAAAGAGAAAGCCTCATCTTACAAATGCTTAAACCATCACAACTGCAGCCAACTTATCAGATACTGCAGTGCTCACCAGAAAATGTAAATTAATTTAAATGTACTCAGAATCATTGCCTTCATCCAGACTCATATTTAAATAAATGCAAAAGAATGCTTCTAAGCTTCTAATCTGTTGCTCATTTAGAGTCATCAGATATATTGTTAAGAGGATACAAGTACTCATAAAACTCTGACACAGAAATACTTTTTTGTTTTCGTTTTTTCGTTCTTTCCCCATTGCTTCATTATTCTTCCAGACAAGCTTCTATGCAAAACAGCTTTTTATCTTCCAGCTTTGATACAATCAGCTCTACTATATCAACTGTGTAACCACAGTGAGGCTGCATTTTCACATTCTGAAGCAGTACTACACGAACAGTTTTACAGGCCCCTCACTCTTCCTAAGAGCTGCAGATACTTGCTCCTGTCCTGCACCCTGCATATGCCAGCACTGACAAAAAAGCTGGGGAAGGACACTAATTCAGGTAAGAAACCCCTGAGCAGCAGGGGAGGGGAAACGTTATTTTTCAAGCGTTATCAGTTCACTCCTCCTGTTCAAGCACACTAACACAGTGCAGCTGTGACAGCACAGCAGAGGTAAGGTCCATGTAGAAACTGCAACTATTTTAAGTACTAGGGATACCAAAGAAATTTCTGTGGAATTTTGGGCTAACCTACATTTATAGGTACAGATCTAAAGATTCAGTGCTTAAAAGATGCTTTAACTTTCCACTCCCTAAATTAGCTGCAGAGGCAAAAAAACCTGTCAAAAGCACCTCCAATAACAAGCAGTAATCATAGCGTGACAGTAGCTGAGATATTACATGAAGCAGAGTTCAACAGTGAAGTTCTACGCTATCAGTGTAACAGATACCAAGAATGGACATTCCTTTGCACATGAGGGGAATTCAGTTTCTGGGCCGGCTAACAAAAACCCCCACACACTTTCAGGAACTTGATGTCAACAGAAAACCAACGGTAAATACAGAGCATTCATTCCTGGACAAAGGGGTTTACGCTCCTGAAAAGCAAAAGCATTTACCAAAGTTCTGCACTTCTAAGATGGAAATCACCTGCATATTCTAGTGAATTACTGGGTTTTTTTCAGGGCTTGCTTGCACATTGGGCTGTTTACATTTCAGGATATTGCACTGATGACAGGATTGAAGAAAACAGAACTGTGTAAGTTTGATCATGTGCTGAACTATTTAACAGTTTTTAAGTATTAACAAGGAGTAACAGAGGAGGATAAGAGAACAGAGCTTTGAAGTATGTTAAACATTTTCTTTGTGATGCCTTTGAAACTTTTTCTGGTAAGACAGCAGTGATAACCACACAATGGACAACAAATTCTTCACCTTTTCTACTGATTCTCTCAACAGAGGGGCAGAGGCATCCACCCCACTCAAGGATGCTGCCCTTTTGACAGCATCAGAAAACTACAAAGATGTACTTCAGAGGCCTTCTTTGTTTAAACCAACAGCAAAAGGAACACTACAGAAAATTGTGGGCATTTTCTGCTCAATGAGACAGGAACCTAGTGACAAAAAACATGAAAAAAAAAAATGAAGAACTAGATCCTTTTTTTGGTCATCCCAGATTTCACTGCTAAGTTCTGTCTTCTGACCTCACAGTTCCTCAGCTCTATCAGCAGAATCTGCGGGAATGAAGTATCACCCATTGCTAAGGAAGATGTGATTAAGGAACACATAAGCTAGTTGTACCCAAAGACTGGGAAAACATCAATGGACTTCAAGAAGGGCAACAAGGATGAGCCTCACCCCTGGAAGTTAGTCTGGTAAAAACAGAACTTACTCTATACTATGTGTGTGCTCAAGAGCAGACCAAACTGACCTGAGAGGCAACAGAGACTGGACAAATCCCTTAGCAACCTGCTCTAACTGGGCCTGGCTTGAACAGGACATTCCAACCCATCTGATTCCAACCAGCTGTCAAGTAAAACCAGTGACTATTCATAGGCACAAAGCATCCCCTAAGGCAACTGCACTCCCATCATAAAAACTTCCAAAAAGAAGTACCTCAGTCACTTTTCTTCTTTTCCCTCTCTGACTGACACCCACTCAGACTCTCCACACAAGTAAAATAATTTGAATAACATCAAAATCAAGAGCCAACAATAACCAGGGAAAAAAGGAGAAACAAATAAACAAAAAAGTAATTTTTTCATCTCCAGCATCATGAATTCTTTACTTACCTAAGACCTCTATTGCTAGACTTGAGATAGATCAAAAATTCAGAAATTAGGAAGAAAGTTTTGTTGTTTTTACAGGAAAGGTAAGCCTAAGAGAGGTATCTTCCTCTTTTATACATAAAAGGGAATAAAAGGTGAGGTTAGGATAAGAACAATTTCTGAACTGCCAATTTACTCTCAGAAAAAAAAAAAAAAACCTAACAAGCCATTTCAAGGAAGATGACAGTTGAACAAGAATTCCAGAATACAATTTCTGTGGCAAATCAGTATGTGACATTAATCACACGTGATCTCGAATTCTGAACACTGGAACAGTTTTAGAAGATGAGCAAAACACAGCAAGAAACCTTATAGTATATTATGCATGTGATAGGCACACTTCGTTATGCACCATGGGATCCATCTTCATATAAAACCTAAGTTTGTGCAACTGAGAATACAGCAGCACTAAACAACAGCAATCTATTTTTAGAAAGTGCTGAAAGGCAGTTACATACACAGTAAGATTAATAACCTAGCCAAACTACCTGGAAATTAGGCAACTGACACTTTGAGAAGGATTCCACACTTGCTGTAGTAATTGGAACATCAGGTTGAAATAAAGCACTCTATCTACATACCAAAAAGGAAGAAGAAAAAAACAATTTGTACTATTTAATACTGCTGGATTTATCCTGTAAAGTTTCATAGACGATGTCAGATAGATACTATCCCCTTTGTAAAATCATACAGAAATTAGAAGTCCAGAAAGGTTCCACAATCTCTGCAAGAACTTAACTTGCATCTGCAGGACAGATGAATTATACTCACAGATTGGTTATGATTGGAAGGGACCTTAAAGATCATCTATTCCAGCCCTGCCACCATGAGCAGTGGGGAGACCTTCAACTAGACCAGGTTGCTCAGAGCCCCATCCAGCCTGGCCTTGAACACTTCCACAATAAATGTTTCTTCTGTAAGAAGAAACTCTAAGTGTAATTAAAGACAAAAAAAAGCCAGACACCTCTTTCATGTTGACAATTGTTCAAAATTCACATGAAATGGACATTTAAAAAAGCACACAATGATCAACAACCTCAACCAAAAAACCTCAAAAATTTGGTCACATGCAAAAAGTACATTTCAGAAAAAAATTGAGGAGGGAAAGTATGATGGAAGAATTAGTTAAACTATGTGGTGAGAAAAATATTTGCATTTGTCTTTCTGTAAAGGCTAAATACCTGGGGGTTTCTCCTATTCTTAAGACATGGGCAAGCTTTCCTACCCATACAAGGCAGCAGTCAGCTGCACTGGATTTCTGATATGGCTGAAAAGTAACAGACTAGTTCCACCAACACTTCTCCCCACCCCGAGGATTAGTTTTCTGTCAATTCAGTTCCTTCAGCCAACTTGCCATGAAGCCAGTGAAGTGCCAGTGTTTACTCCAGCACAGCTGTGAGCACTGTCTTTGGGAGGGGCAGCAGCTCTATCCCTCTGAGAAGCACCCAGCAGTGGGCCTGGCTGTGTTGTCAACTGCTGGCACAATTACTTGCGTGGCCATACAGTATGGCCCCTCACATAGGTCTTGCTATGACTCTGCAAATGCACATATAGTTAAAATCTATGTACATTACGTCTATTAAAAAAAAAAAATCAGAGAAATGCAACACAAATATAGGCAACACCCTTCTGCTCAGACTAGATACACTATATAGTTTAACTCCCTTTGCAATTAGCAATCACCAGTGCAGTAAGGTATGAAATAATGCAACTACAGTACTGCATCAAGAACACTGAAGTCTTTGCAATGGAACTTCTCCAGACCTAACAATGAGTTTAAGGAACACTGACAACTGCTAACTATGTCACAGTATACTAACATCCACTCAGCTGGCTTTATTTTTTAAAAAGCTAAAAAATCACTTTTAACATCCCATGAAAAACATTTTCTCAGTAATTACTCATAAAAACAGCAAAAGTGAAGTGCTGTCAATCAACTCATTTTTAATAAAGTAACACATGCCAACTTGCTAATTGAACCTAGTTATAAAACCACTTTTCAAGAAACAGCACTCAAAAGACAGCTAAAACAAAATATCACAGTTGTTAAGTGACCATCCTGCAACCAGAGATGAGTTTCAGCTGCATCCATCCAAACATGAAATTCCTCCTTACCTTGATCTATAAGTTCTCTCTATCATAGGGCACGGAGCCTTTCTTCCACCTAATGAGCAGCACCTTTTCCATGTAGCACAGACTTTGCTACATGACAAGGAACATTTTACTTTATCAATGACAGATGGTTTTTTGTGGTATTTATCAAGTAAAGATTCAGCTATAACATATTTGCCTAATGGCAGAACTATTAAATCTCCATTGAAGTTTTACTGTCCCAGTGAGAGGTACATGCAATCACAATAACCTGGGCCAGAGCAGACCTGAAGTTCACTTTTGAAAGTTTACTTCTAAATGTAAAGGATCCTTAAATTGTCTCTTAAGCAGTAAATCTTGGCAGAAATAAAATTACAACAAACTCTAGTAAATGTTTCTAGAAGCGAGCCTCAGAAATTACAAAGGCAATTGTAAATATGAAACCTAACGTCTACTGCGTAGTTCAAATTCTCATCTAATGGGCTCTTGAACAATCTTTCTTTTAGACTGCCGTATTAAATTCTGTCATCAGCAGGATACTCATATTTTGCTAAATGAGCCATAAAAATTGGACATGTCAAACAAATACATTATATCCTCTGACATTAATAAAAATACATCAGTAGAATGAATTTTAGTACAAATGAAACAATTGTATGGCATTGAATAAAAACACACTCATAAAAATAACAAACATTTTGCAGCTGTTTCTTATAGACATAAATTTCTAAGATTACATATTATTAATCATGTCATATAGTAATATGTTTTACCACACCAGCAGAATATTATTGGTATTTTTCATTCCTAAAACAATGTTGTGGCAAGTCTTACAATAAAAATAAACAAACAAACAGAATCTCAGGGAGATATGAGCAGGGAGACTTTGCTCCAGTCATAAGGTCTGAAAACAAACAAAAAGCCAGGAGGGCTTAACACAGTTTCTGAATCATCACTATTCTTTATCTATAATCACTCAGATAATCTCAGAGAAAGATACCCCAAAGTCTCTCACTCCAAATTCTTCTTTCATAGGAATTACTGGGACACGCATGCAGAAATGTTTCCTTGCCTCATGCAGTGCTTACAGCCCTTGTCTGCTAAAAAAACTTTTTAAAGGCCTGCTGATCAACCTGGGAAAAATAACCAGAGTCTCCTAATTAATTCTCTCCAGTCTCCAGCCTTCACTACAACCTCGTTCTTTGTAGATAACCTGATATTTAAAAGAATTGTGTTTCATTGGGTAGAATAAAGTTGCTCATACACTAAAATACCTATTGCAAAGTTTAAGTTATGTAGTACACCTTAGCCTGACTTAACAGATCGCCAGGCAGAGATGAAAGAGGGAATGTCCTATTCTTTTCACATGTAGAGGCTGTATGCTCTCCCCTGTCTGAGCCATTGTCCTGCATCTACCAGCAACCCTTCAATGAGCAAATTCAACAGAGGTTTGGCAAACTGCCAAACTGGCAAGACAGAACAGAGCAAGTTCAATCTCTCTGGTAAGAAAGTGCTAAGTCTCCAGCGTGGTGGAGAGTACATGCAGATCCGCTTCCAAAATGGAGTCGCACCCACTAACATGACATTCAGACACTAATTAGAGACTTCATTATAGCTTAAGGTCAAGTTAACCTGAAAATATTAGCCATGCTAGGCTGCTGAACAGAGAAACAGGAAGTTAAGAAAACATGCTTTTAAAAATTAATTGTAAGATAAAGCTGCCAACAAGTTTAATTCTGTACGATGAATAGGAACAGTACTATTTTACTAATGCTTTAATTTTCTTCATAGAAACTAAGTACAGAGCATTAGACAGATTTTAACCTATGTAAAAATACCCCTACCTTAAAAAAACCTCCAAACTGAAACTAAGTAAGTGCCAAAACATGGGCCAAAAGAAAGGAACTTAACAAATGTGCTCCCCTCACCCCCAATGCAAGTGCCTTTTAGAAAACCAAGTTAAGAGAAGAATTACATTTGTCTTTCCCCAAAACCAGAATTTGCTTCTGTTATCTCTACAGTATCCTCCAACACAACAGCTCCATTTTTATTTGTTTTCTCAGCCTCCTGCAGCATCTCAAGCTATCCTGCACACTCTTCCACTCCTTTCTTGGTAACACACAGAGATGAAGGCATATGCTGTCCTGTGCATGAAACCCTCTCGCTGCTCTCTCCCTTGACTGCTCAGCCACTGAAGGAACTAACACCAGTGAGCAGCAAACTGAATCATGCTCAGGAAACACTGAAACCTTTGCTTCAGGGACACTGTTTTTGACTTCTCTGCTCAATGGAGTGAGCAAGTTTCACGGAACTTTTCTATCTGTACCTATAAGACCTTTACAACTCTGTAAATAAAAGGGTTTAAGTTCTGGAAAAACAAAAGATAGGCTACCTGTGTTTGTTACTTGCAACAAAACACCAGCCAAGGACACTGAAGGTGGTGAGGCACTGGAACAGGTTGCCCAAACAAGTTGTAGATGAACCAGCTCTGGAAGTGTTAAAGGCCAGGTCAGATGGGGCCTTGAACAATCTGGTCTAGTGGAAGGCGTCCCTGACTATGGCAGGCAGGTTGGAAATAGGTGACCCTATTACTGGGAAGGAAGGAGGCAAAATTATGAGGTGACTCAAAAAACCTTCATATTCTTATAAAACAGTATTTAAAAGTGGCAAGTTTGGTGCTTAGTCTCACATTATAGGATCTGGTACAACACAAAACACCTTGATGCTCCTCAGTTACATCAATTAAGAGACAAAGCTAAAACTATAGACTAGGTGAAGTCTGATACTGCACCAAAATCCATTTACAGTCTTCCAGAAACAACAGTAATAAAAGCCAAACTTGCTGTTGAAACTATTAAAATAAATAATCTATTTTGTTTTATCCTTTTACATAAAACAAGAAGGAAAAAGCTGAAATATCTAAACAGGCTCATATCTGTGCAAGCATGACTTCTGATAACTGTTGGTTTAATGATTGCTACCAAACCCCATATTAATGTTACTACTTGTGTTATTACTTTTACTTTTTTATTTTTACTTACATAAAGAAGAGTGTAAGAAGGTAAGTGTTCTCTTTTAGGAACATTCTCATTTAATTTTTTTTTTTGCCACTAAAAACCACTAGAAATTCTGTACTTTTTCTGAAGAAAGAGTAGTGCTTTACTATGAAATCCAAGTACCAGAAAACAGTGGATGAAGCATCCCAAACAAGACAGTTACTCTTACACCAAGAGCTTTTATGTCCCACTCCGTGAAAATTTAATACAGTAGTAGTTGCTCAGGAAAATCTACCAAATAATAAATGCCTCCACAATGAAAACCAGAAAATTGCACACAGATCCTTTACACTTCAGAAAGCTCAAGACAAGCCTGGGCTCCTAGAATCCTATGTCTCAAAATTAAGAAGGTGATGATGTGAAAGAGGACTGGAGCACAGGCTTTTACCTTAGAATGTGCTCCCAAGATTACTGCAACATATGTTATAGAGCAGTAAAAGATAAATTAGGTTTATATTTAGTATCTTTCTACATGCTTTAAGAAGCACCCTGTCTTTCTTAATATTTCATGCCACACATCACCCAAGTTAGTCTGGCAAGTATAAAAAGTAAGACAGTAAGAAATGTTTTCAATTCGACTTTGTTGAGAAATAGTTCTCAACAAATGAGTTTCATTCATAGAAAATAACCTGTTATTGAAGTCAGTAAGAAGGTTTCCTATTCTCAAAACCACTGGAAAATAGAGCTGGACATTCTTCAACTCTAAGAAGATACATGTACAGTGCTGGAAAAAAAATTCTGAATTGTTCAAAGGACTCAGATAAAAGAACAAGCCATGGAGGAGTCACAAACTCTGCACTTTCTCATAAAAAAATACTCCCAAGAAAAACAGAAGAAACAGAACCTGTCTGGACATTGATGGGACAGATGCAAACCAAAGAAGAATTCAACAGGATTAAGCAAGAGTTCAGATACCCACAAAAGAAGATCAGTGATTCGTGAAACAACTCTTCCCCACATTTTCAAGCTAATCACAATCTCCATTACATGACAAAGCACCTGAGACTGATTAGAGACAACTTACAACAATTAATAATTAAATTTCACTGTTAAGAGAAAAATAAAGAGAAGAGTCTTGCAGGTAGAAAAGTCTGGCAGGTAGAGAAGTTTAAAGTGTTCTACCTGAATATAAACTCCACTCTACCCCCCTAATTTATATTACTCCAGTCAGAGATTTCTCAGTATGATTAAAAACAGAAACAAAAAAAAAAGAGACAGGAGAGGCTGACCACCACTTCGAAAGGTAAATCTGTAATTCTACGCTAATACACAAAAGCTGCATGTTTCTGTACCACCCCAGAATCTCCGCTACCTTGAAGAAAATATTTAAGTTTACAACTCCTGCTTTAGTCAAGACAATTATTTACATGTGAACTGAAAGAACAAAGCAGTCTTCTGGAGTCCTCTGGCAGATAACTGTGATGTTTATACTGCTGCTGCTAACAGGTAGTCCAGATAGTTTTCTCTATTGTTATTAAGAAACCTGTAGCCAAGAAATAGGAATGAAAATTGAGCAAATTCCTGTCATGACTGCACTGAAGTACCTCAACAGCTCTGAAGCTAGGGACTAGCAACATTCCTTAGAAAGGAGATCCTCAAAAAGAAAATTCAATACTGGTTCTCAGTATCACTACTGTAATCAACAGGAGGCTGAAATAAGAAAACAGGAAAGAATAATACAGCTCTCCCTTCTTCTGGGAAATATTTTAAAGTTTACCTATTATCTACTGCATAAACATAGGCAAACTTTAAATTTCGTGTTGGAAAAGAGGAATTACAATTTCCCTGCAATTCAGTAATAGTGAAGGAGGCAGAAAACAAAAATTCCCACAATTTTTCTCCAGGGTAATGATCAACAGTACTCTCCATTCCCACATGTTTAACATGCCTCCTACTTGAAATCCAAATGAATTTGCCTATAATTTTTTATATTTTAAGTGTGTCTATCAATTAAAAAACACAGGAACTTCTCCAGACAGAAATCTCTAATCACTAAACTTCTCCTCCTCCACATCAGGAAAGAACTCCCATGTAAGAGAATTACTTTGTTAGTGTGAATTTCATATCCGGCCCAGAACTTTGAAACATCACTGTAAAAAAGCAAATTTAGAACATTTTTACTAATTTCATTGGCATCTAAATTAAATAACAGAGTACTTTCCATACTTCTAACAGTCCTGACACTTCAAGTGAAGTAATCAGGTAGGCTCTGTATATGTGATCACTATTACCACTGCTTTAGAATGATAACAAACGTAGCTTTAAAAAGTCCATTATAGTGCTAGGAATCTTTTTTACATTTCCTTTAAAGAGTCTGTACAATACAGAATAAAAAAATTATGCACATTAGACACACAGAACTGGACAAAAAACATGCACTAGTATGAATCACTATGATCAAGAATGGTATGACCAGAAAGGCAACAAATCAATCATTCAAGGAACATTCTTCCAGAAAGGCCATTTTGTTTTTACTGCAGAATAAAATAACAAAAATATTAAGAGGAAGCACTTTTACAGTAGAATGACAGACATATTTCTTCACAATAACATCTGTTACACTAAATGAAAGTAAAGCAGTATCTCACTGGACATGTGGAATCAAAACAAAAATTCTGAACAACTATCATGCTGGAAAGCAATTTACTTTACTTAACTGCATATTTAAGTCTGACTGATAGTCAACATAAGCGTGACAGCACCAGAAACGTGTGTGCACATGTTTAAAAACACACACACATACACATACATGAAGGTACGTATTTAACCAGTATAGTGTCCCTTAGACCAAATTTAACTGGTGATAGATCTAACATCCATTTCACCCAGACTTCTATTGTGCACATTTAAGGCAGGGATAGGCAGAGGAGTCCTGGTTCTCCTCTCTGCCAGTCTTCAAGAAAACACTTCCAAAAACATCAGGTAAACAATTTTTGGTTGTTGCTTACACAGCCTTCAAAGGACTCCACAAAATATACACCCTCGGACAAATTATAAATACAGCTCTAGGCACATGTATTAATAACCACCATCCAGCAACAGAAATTGCTGTATTTCCTACTCTACACACTTTCATCCCCTTTTTTGTCCCCATAATATTTGTTTCACAAATCTGGCATTTTCGTGCTTGTCTAGTCTTTGGATAATAGTAGTTCTAACATCATAAAGTTGATATAATATGCTACCTTTGCAGATTGCAAAAAAACTCATATCTGTATATGTACTTATAGATAATCTATACCTGTACATTTTTCTGTAAACATCTCTACTAAGTACCTATCAAACAACATCTGAAAGCCTTTCCCCTTGGCTTCAAATCAGTACAGATTTTACCAGCTCTTACTAAATCTGCCCCAGTATGACTGCCCCATTTGGACTTGGGCCACCCCCATAAATTTTTGTCACCACCACCTACACTAGATTTTCCTCACACATGGCTGCACACTCTTAGGGTTTCTACCACATCATCAGTCCTAAAATGAACGTGTCCCCAAACAATGGTGAAATACAAAACCAGCTGATAACTCAGTTCACTCATCATGGAGCACTGAAGCTTCAAATGGAGATGCTATCCAGTGATATGTTGTTCCTGCTGTTGGAAAGAGAATTCGTAAGCAAAAAAAGTGTGGATATTGCATATGAAATCTGTCTTTTCTTAACTACCTGTCCACCCAGTAAGTACTCAAGGTGGACACAGAAGACAGTGACTAGTCATCACCTTGACACTTTTAGCTGTCTGCACAGAACTCACTTAGGCTGTGGAAAATTCAGGAAAAAATGGACTGACTGTATTTCATCACCAAATCCTTTAAAGGTGTAAGGGAGGTAATGTGACAGCTGTTATTAACCAGAGTTTCTGAACATCAGAATTCCAGATTAATTATTCAAAGCAACAAGCAGTATTTTGTTCGCACAGTACATCTATTCCAGAACATCTAGTAATAAAAAGCCAATATCCAACATCCTGCAGCAAGAGAAAATCTGCAAGAGGTTATGTTCTGTGCTATACAGGTACTGTATCTCCAATGCTAAACTTATCCCTGACTTGAAAAACTCTGCTTAGGAGGAGTACATAATTTCATTAATTCTTCTTTGTTATCATCATGGTAATTTGGCAGAATTTAGCAGACTGCTGGCCTATGCCGTCAGGACATGGGCTTATAGCAATTTTGCAAGACTACAGTAGTAGATTTTTTGATATATCAATGAAACTGAAAAGGCTCAACAGTTTAAAAATATTCCAATTTCAAGAGGCCTTTTGAATTATAATTAAGAGCTTTATAGTGAAAAAAAAACCCCAAACCCTCAAAACACCAAACCTGTATTTAAAAAAAAAAAAAAAAAAAAAAAAAGGACTTNNNNTATTTAAAAAAAAAAAAAAAAAGAAGTCAGGGCTTTATAAACGCAAAAGGTTTCTTTCAAATGCTGGTAATAAGACTCATCATCACCTTCGTATCACAATCATAAGCATTATCCCCCTCCCAAAATTAAACTCAGTCCCAAACCTTTAAAGGAGCCTTTTAGGAGCAGGCGAAGACTCATTTTATGGTGGGGCCAAAGAATACGGGCTAGGCCGGAGCCTGGGAGCGGACTGAGGGCAGGGCAATGCAGCCCCGGCCTCCCCTCTCACCCAGCGCTAACCCTGCCCGGAGCCCCGAGCCCACCGCGCGCCCAGCCACGGCTGAGTCCTGCCGCTGCACCAAGCCCGGGCTCTTCTCGGCGCTGCCCCGACAAAGGAAAGAAACACCGCACTCCCAACGCCTCGGAACAGTAAAAGAAAGAAAGAAGGGGAGAAAAAAAAAAAG
>VXAC01004175.1:128849-166881 GCA_013399225.1 Rhipidura dahli | reverse complement strand
AAAAAAAAAGGAGAAATAGAGAAGGAGAGAGGAAGGGAGAGAAAGGAGAGAAGGGGAGAAAAAGAGAGAAATGGAGAAGGAGAGAGGAAAAAAGGACAAGGGGAGAAATAGAGGGAAAAATGAGAGAAAAAAAAGGGGGGGGAGCGAGGGGTAAGAGAGAAAAAGAGAAAAAAGGAGAGAAATGGAGAGGGAGAGGGGAAAAGGGGAGAGAAAGGAGAGAAGGGAAGAAAAAGAGAGAAATGGAGGAAAAAATGAGAGAAAAAGAGGGGAGAAGAAGAGGGTGAAAGGAAAGGGAAAAGCGAGAGAAACAGAGAAGGAGAGGGAAAAAAGGAGAGAAAGGAGACAAGGGGAGAAATGGAGGGAAAAGTGAGATAAAAAGAGGGGAGAAGAGGAGGGGAAGAGGAAAGGGAAAGAGGGAAAAACGAGGGAAAGAGAGAAAATGAGGAGAGAAAATAGAGAAGGAGAGAAGAAAAAAAGGAGAAAAAGAGAGAAATTAGAGAAAAAGAGGGGAGAAGGGGGGAAAGAGAGGAGGGAAAGAGAGAAAATGAGGAGAGAAAATAGAGAAGGAGAGAAGAAAAAAAGGAGAAAAAGAGAGAAATTAGAGAAAAAGAGGGGAGAAGGGGGGAAAGAGAGGAGGGAAAGAGAGAAAAAGAGGGAAATAGAGAAGGAGACAGGAAAAAGGGAGAGAAGGGGAGAAAAATGGAGGGAAAAAGAGAGAAAAAAGGGGAGAAGAGGGGAGGATAGGAAAGGGGAAAAGAGGGAAAAGCGGGGGAAAGAGATAAAATGAGGAGAGAAAAAAGAGTGAAACAGAGAAGGAGAGAGGAAAAAAGAGAAAGGGTAGAAAGAGAAATGGAGGAAAAAAAGGAGAGGAAAAGAGAAAGGGAGAGAAAAAGCAGAAAAAAGGAGAAAAAAGGAAAAAAGAAAAATGAAGAAAAAGAAGAAAGTGAAAAGGAAAGAAAAAGAAAAGTGGGAAAAGAGGAGAGAAAAAGAAGAGAAAAAGGAAAAAGGAGAGAAGAAGAAGGAAAAAGTAGAGAAAAGAGAAAGCAGAAAAAGAGGGAAAAGAGGGAGAAAGAAAGTGAAAAAAAGAAAAAGTGGAAAAGGGAAAAGAAAAAAGAAAAGGAGAGAAAAGAAAAAGAGAAAAACTACAGAAGAAAAAAAGGGAGGGGGAAAAATGATGAAAGAGAAGGGGAGAAAAAAAGGGGAGGAAGAAAAAATAGAGGAAACGGAGAGAGAAAAAAGATTTTAAAAGGTGAAAAAGCAGAAAACAGACATAAGAGGAAAAAAAAATTAAACAGCACATCTCTAGTTGTTTTCTACTTTGTTTTTTTCCCTGCCACAATAAAGTATGGAGAAGACAAGGCAAGGGGAGGCAGCAAATCCTCACCTCTGCTCCCTCCCCAAGGGCAAGAAAAATGCCAAGGAAAAGCAACAAGAAGCCAGGGAGTCACTGACTCCAAGTGAACATCCCCTTCCTCGGCCGGCTCCTGAGCACAGGGAAGGCGAGGGAGAGGCGGGGTCAGTCCCGCTGCGTGTCCCAGGGAAGCTGCTGGGATCCACCTGCCCAGCTGCTGAGCCCTGACAGTTCCCAGGGATCTGAGGCACTCCCACCAGGATGCTCCCGAAACACCAGAGCAGGGCTTGGCCCCCAAACGCTCCCCCTGGGCCCACAGCAACCTCTGGTTCCTAAATCACCTCAACACTGCTGAGCCACATAACAGCTTAGCTGGCATCTTTGCACCACGGCTTTTTGGAAGATACAGGGCTGAAGTTGAGCCCTTGGACCTGCCCCCAGAAAGCATGGCTTTCATTTCCCAGAAAATGCTTAATCCTGTTTCCACGGGAAATTAACAGGACAAGGGGCAATGGCTTCAAACTGAACGAGAGCAGATTTAGATGGGATATTAGATTGGAAAAATCTTCCCTCTGAGGGTAGGGAGGCCCTGGCACAAAGAAGCTGTGGCTGTCCCATCCCTGGAAGTGTTCCAGACCAGGCTGGACAGAGCTTGGAGCAACCTGGGACAGTGGAAGGTGTCCCTGCCCATGGCAGGGGGTGGAACTGTTTTTAGGGTCTTTTCTGATTTGGGTGCCAGGGAACAAGAAGAACAGAGGGATGGGTCTCCCACCACCCCATGGATGGAAAGGATGGGATGTAAGATGCCTCATCTCCCTCCCTGACCCCTGCTCTCCCTGGATGATGAGGTTCTCCCAGCTTCACAGCTGTCTGTGAGCAAAGTGTTTTGGCATCCGCTTGAATTCCGAGCGCTCGCCCAAGTCTGTGGATGTTGGTGGGATTGAAGCACGGTGATGTCAGACAGCAGCAGGACTAGGTTTAAAAATAAGCATGGACTGAAGCACTTGGCTAAATCAGGCTTTGAAAATCCTAGGGAAAAAAAAGGAACCCACAAAAATAAAGTCACTCTAGCAGCACTCTGGTCACTTGGCCAAACAAACAAGTGGAGTGGTTCTTCCTTACTTGGTGTGCCAGAAAATAACACCAAAAAGTGCAAAGTCTTCCACAGCTCTCCAAAAACACCAGCCAGCATCTGGAGCCACAAAGCTGCTGGGTGTCCAGGAGTTGAGGTCAACCTCTCCTCTCCTGCATTTTGCCAAGGGCAGAGGCCTCACAGCTCTCTGTGGGTTCCACCCTTCGGGTGTCCTTTTACAGGGAGCACATTCCTCACAGGAGAGCCAAGGCCAGTTTCCCTATCTGTTACAAAAACCAGATTTTGCTGGGTGTTCAGGCATTAAAAACCTGCACAGTACAAAGCCACCTCCCTAGAACAGACCACGCAGAGCTGGGAACCTCTGACAGGATGGGCACAAGGTCCAGGTGCTGCCTGCTTGCCATGATTAATTGGTATCTGCCACCAACCCAAGCAGGTGATCCAAGAGCTGTGATTGCAGATTGCACTTGCTGTGGCCAGCACCTCCTTGGAGATGCAGCTGTCCAGGTGATCCATCACTCATGGAAACGAGACAGGCTGGGAGAACTGGGATTGTTCAGCCTGGAAAACAGAATGTTCTAGGGAGCCCTTAAAGCACCTTCCAGTGCCTGAAGGGCCTCTTCAGCAAGAGAGCTGAAGAGGGACTTTGGATAAGGGGCAATGGCTTCCCAGTGCCAGAGGGCAGGGTTAGATGGGATATTGAGAAGAAATCGTTCCCTGGGAGGGTGGGCAGGCCCTGGCACAGGGTGCCCAGAGCAGCTGTGGCTGCCCCTGGATCCCTGGAAGTGCCCAAGGGCAGGTTGGACATTGGGGCTGGGAGCAGCCTGGGACAGTGGAAGGTGCCCCTGCCCATGGCAGGGGGGGGCACTGGATGGGCTTTAAGGTCTCTTCCAATCCAAACCATTTTATGATTTAGGAAAGCAAAGCTCTGCAGTTTTCACCCCGTTATGGGGCAGTCTGTGGCAACATGTCAGAGCTGGGCAAAATGCAGCACTGAAAGCCAGATCGTTATTTAACTGCTTTGGTTTGCATTTGTATTTTGTTTAACTGCCTGGACTAGAGCAATATGTTCTCTTTTTTTCCTCCAAAAGCACAAGTTTTTACTAATGGGGGTAGGGGAGAGAAAAAATCCCAAATTTCTCCCAGTCCTCACAGCCTTTTCCTATTGCAATTGGGAACACAGGCTGAAAGCACCCTCCCTTTCTCTTAAGGCTTCCCTTTCCAGCTGGGAGGCAGATGGAAGCTGACACTCAGCCCTGCGCACTCAAATCAACAGAAAATTTAAAAATAAAAAATAGAAAACTCAAGTTGGCAGCTTCGAGTGCTAGAAAAACATGGGTTTGGGGCTGAGAGGGAAGGCCAAGAAGGCAAAGTGCAGACTGTATTGGGTGCGGGAGCATTTCGATAGCACAGCAAGTATCAGAATGGGACAAAGGGAAACATTTCTCCTATTGCACAAGAGAGGATTTGCGTGCAGCAGGAGCGGGGTGGGAGCAGCCTCACGCACAGACAGAGAACAGTGCCAGGAGTGCAAACACCCACCTGGCCACGACAAAGCCTGGGACAGCCCTGGAGGAAGCCAGGCTGTGATCCATGAAGTGGCCGAAGGTGAAGCTGAGCTTCCTGCGGGATGAAAGCGCAGCGCCCGCTGCCTCCCTGTGCCAAGACAACCAGTCCTCTGTCCTCTCCCGGTCACGTTCCTCGCTGCCTCGCCGGGATGATGGATGGAGGAACAGGCCCTTGGTGCTTGCAAAAGGAATAAACAGCTGACTGCATCAGGAGTCACCTCTGGGACGGCAGCAGAAAGGAAATGAGCGGCGCGTTTCCAGCAGGCAGCGACGGCGGTGCTGCCCGGCTTCACTGCCCCGACCAGCAGGGAAAAATCAGGTCATGGAATGCCAAACCGTGCCCCAGCAGTGTCAGCAGCCTCAGGACAGCCCCAGGGTTGGTCTCCTGTCCAGCCCCGTCCTGTCCGGTCTGGAACAGACACACAATGAGGAAAGCAAGGGGAAGAGAGCAAGGAGAAGCATCCTCCCGCTGCAGGACAGGAAAGGTTCTTGTGCTCAGAGGCAGCTCCAGGAAACCAGAGTCCTCCTCTGCACAAGGATGGAGTGAGCCAGAGGTGCCCCAAGCTGAAGAAGCTGCTCAGGGAGTGGGAAAGCCAACGCTAGGGAAGCTGTGGCAGAAAGAAGCTGACCTTTTAAAAGTGGAGGAAAAAAGGAAGAGAAGCACACGGAGAGGCTGCCAGGACAACCACAACCCATTCTAGGGCAAGGCTCCTGCTTCCCCTAGCCCAGCCTAAACCGCTAAACCAAGCAATAAAAGAGAAATCACAGCTCAGGACTTCCCTTCCTCCTGCACACCACCCACCTGTCAGTTCAAAGGTTCATAAGTTATTGCATTTTTATTGCAGAAAGCCCCTCAGGGGCTGGTCTCCATCTCTGCTGCAGCTTCAAGGCTGCATTTGGAGCTTCAGCACCACAAGAAGGACCAAATTGAAGAGGGAGATTTTCAAGCATAAAGCTGAACTCCTTGGGCTGTCACAGACCTCCTCCAGCATCTGTGGTTTGAGGCAGCACATGCTGAAAGCCTTGTGAGAAGCTGCCGGGAGAGATCTGTGTTTTCCAGGCCCTGTCCGGCCCAGGGATGCTGCCGTCACCTCTCGCCTCCTGACAAGTGATGGTGAACAGCTCTGATTCAGAGAGACAACTCAAAGCATACAGTGCTTCACGTGGCCTCCTTCAGCTGGGCCACCCAGGGTTTTAACCATTCTCTAGCTTTGTCCACCCAAAGACAGAATCACAGAATTGCTGAGGCTGGAAAATGCTTCTGAGGTCGTCCAGTCCAAGCTGTAGCCAATCCCCAGCTTGTCACCTATCCTAGAGTATGGAGTGCCATGTCCAGGCGTTCCTTGGACACCCCCAGGGAGGAAGGAGAGAGAGACACAGCATGAGAAAGCTTTAAGGTCTTGTCCACCTGCATGGCAGGGCATTTTCTGCCAATCCCAGCAAGTTTCCCAAAGCCAAGCAATAATAGAGTGCATCCCAGCAGGATCCACTGAGGAAGGGGCTGGCAGAGCAATCAATTTGCTGTTTTCAACATGATGAGAGCTTCCAGTAGAAACCAATTGGTGGTGGAATTAGGAATATGACCTGTGTAGGCAATAATTACAGAAGATGGGTCTCTCCTTCACAGCTCTTTTCCACCTAACCCTTTCCCCTAAATAAAGGTGTTACCAGTGGATGTTATTTGCTGCTCCATGATCTGCTGTCAGAGGCATTCTTGCCATTTATTTGAGAGCATCCCAGAATGTGACCATGAGGAGGATAAAATCAAAACCCTGAGCCAGAAATCCTGCCTGGAGCAGCTAAGCAGGCAGCAGAGAAGATTTTTCAGGGGCATTGATTTTTACATAAACATTATTCATAAACTTCTCCTGTCCTCACAGCGCACTCTCAGATTAGCAGCGAGACATGAACATGGCAAGGGGCAGGTTTTGACAGGAGCCATGTTATGGAAATCTGCATCAGCAGCAAGTGGCAGGCTGGGGACAGAGAGAGGAAAGCAAGCAGCTGGAATTAGGATGATGGGATCCCCCCCCACCTTCTCCTGCTTCCATGGGAAAGAGTCCTGCTAGGTGTAAAACAACTAAATGTTACAGGCCGGTAAGAAATAAAAAATTCATTAAATCATAAATCTTTTGGAAAGGGGATCTACTGGGGAGATTATATTCACTTTTCATGGACATATTAATTCAACGGTGGCATATCATATTGTTCTCTGCAGGGGGAAAAAAAGACATATTGTTTTAAAGTCTGATACTTAGAGCAGTCCTTGAGGAAGGAAAGCAAATATAATCTTGGCAAGGAAAACCGAGTGCCTGAGCAGCGAGGAAGGGACATTAAACGCAGGGCCCAAGTCCCAGCTGCTGAAAGTCAGTGTAGTTTGACTGCAGTTCTTGGAGCTAAGCCCATGCAGGGGAGCTGAGAGTGAAGGTCACCTCCGTTTAGCCACAACTCCTTGGAAATGTTAAGTAAGGGAACACAAAGGGTAATTTTTTACTGTGAACAGTCACTGCCCACCAGCAAACAGGTGAGAAGACAAGGACATTGCAGCTGCTCTCATTTGATGTTTGGTGGTTGGGAATTGTCTGGCCATCTCCTTCTGGCTCAGCAGTGGAAATGGCCGAGCTCTCCTGGCTCTCAGTCCAGCCAGACACTCAGGATTTGGGGACAACTCAACAGCCAGCAAAACATGGGCTCTCGAAAGCCCTGCTCCAGATGCTTCCCAGCCTAGGCTCCCTACATGCCTGCTCTCCATTCTCCAGGAAGCTCCAGTGGCACGTGCCAGATGCTCCTGCAGCCGGTCCAGCCCCATCTCGTGCCTAAACTGCATCATGTGGAGGCAAATAAAGCCCTGCCTCCCTTGAGAGACCTTTCCTGGCAGGCACCTTGCACAGAGCAAGGTCCCCTCACAGAGGCAGCGTGGGGTGGGACTGGCCTCAGGCCCCCTTCCACAGGTGTGGTCACACTCCACCTTGGGCTACCCCCCTGTCTCCTGACCACACAAATCTTGTGTTCCTTTGAAAGAGGAGCATCCCTGTTCCCTTTTTCCCTCCCTGCCTGTCTCCTGGAGTGTATCTTTCCTCAGGAGAAACCTGTGGATTGCAGAAAATAGCTAGAGGATGGTTAGAATAGCTACAGGATGGTTTTCAGCAAACACACAACTCAGAGTACAGTAACTGCTCGTGCCCATGGCCTTCCCCTGTGCTAACTCACCATCCCAAGGAGTTTATTCTGGAAGAACAAGGGGAGAGCACAGCTTTGAGCTCACCTCACAAGATAACAGGGGCTGCTGAGCGGCTTTTGTGCCACGAAACAATCGATGCCTGTTTGACCCCCACACTCTCAGCCAGCCCAGGCACAGATAACCCATCCTGACCATCAGAAAAGATGGGATTTACTTATCACTCAGACAGCACAGACCACTCTGCCCAAGACAGCTCACACGGAGCAGCTCCTGCTGGACTTCCCGCTCTCCTCCTTCCCTCAGCCCAGGTATCTCCCTGACAGCTTTCCCAGCATCCATCCCAACGAGGTGTGAAATCTGAGGCATCACCAAACTGCACACGGGGCTGTTCCCAGGTAATTACACGAGCAGATAAAATGAAAAAGGGGCTGATGAAACATTAACCACGAGCAGGCAGAACAACAAAGGCAGCGCACCCGAACCACAAAGACTCTTAATGCAGTGTTAAGTCAGCTGGACCTTACTTGTGTATTTGCCATGTGGATTCAATACCTCCTCGAGATGAAAAACAGGAATAAGGCCCTATTTTTTTCCACACCTGGGCCAGACTCCCAGTTGAAACAGGCAGTCCAGCCAAACACTTGGATATTTAATTTCTATTGCTGAGGTCCTTAGCAATGGCTTTAGGTTCAAGACACACTAGCAGCAGCTCATAGCCCAAAACCATAGGAAGCCAGAGAGGTTTTAGACTACCCAAATTATCCAATGTGAGCACAAGAAGGAGGCAGTCTGGGCTTTCGCTTCTGTCCAGGGCCCCTGGAAAGTTAATCCTAGCTGATTACACCATTTCTTTTCTTTTTTTTTTCCACAGAAGAAATAAACACTCTTTTGTACCAAACATAAGGCTGCCTTATTTTGAAGGAAGATTTATCACCCAGGCTAAATCCATGAGTTCATTCTGGTTTTGTCCCAAATCTTCAAAGTAGTGTTTTACACTTCACATCACAGTATCGCTTGGTTCTGCCTCTGTGCCAGGCAGTCCCCAAAAGACATCCCACTTTGCCTTACAAAAAACAATGAAAGAATGCAGACCATCTCATCAGTTGCTTAAAGCCTGCACAGCAAATTCCCATGCAAACACATCCATGAGGAATGGCTTCCCTGCAGACCACAAACACGGGCAGCGTGTTGGGCCTTGGAGCAAACTGGTCAAGTAGAAGATGTCCCTGCTTATCGTGGGGGGGTGGAATGAGATGAGCTTGAAGGTCCTTTCCAATCCAAACCATCCTGGGATTCCGTGGGTGACGCTGCTCAGTGAAGAGAAGTGAGTGATGGGTGACAAAATGGGCTTAAATAAGGATTGCTCAGTGCCTTCCCTGCACCAACAGGGGCTCTGTTGTACTGAGCCAAAACCTTGAACTCATTACAATGTCACTCTGTCTTTGGATCCCATATCCTGTGGGGGGATCTTCTGGGAATGTATTTTGGTTCAGACTTGGGTCAAGGAGAGTTGACTTGACCTGAAAATAAATCCAGGCGATCTCGAGCTGAAGAGCCATTGACTACTGTTTGCAATACAATAAAGGGAGCAGATCAAACTCGGCTGAAAGCCAGGGTTAACATAAATCCAGGGAGAAAGGGGAACAACAAGATTCATTCACCACCATGACAAAGGGGACATTTTTTACATTGGCACAATTCAGAGCAGCCACTGAAAAGCGCTTCCCAGGCAGCATTTTTAGTGCCCCATATGGTGTGTGCTGCTATCTCCAACAAACTGGCAGCAAGATAAGAGTTCCACCACTTGGATGTGTGTGAAAAAGGGGTTATGAGGGGGGTTTTTTCACCATTTTTAACGTCACTAGCAGGAGTTCCTCTGCTTGCACACAGGGCAGCTTTTGTGAGAGGTATTTTATATGGATCCCCAAGGAAAGGTCTCAGTGGCCAGGCTCTGAGCTCTATTGTGTGCACGTGTGTGCAATAACTCTCAGCAGCTTTTGGTTTACAGTCCAGGTTGTACTCACTGCACCTCCAGGATGAAATCTTCTCCTGGCTCACTGCACCACTACCTTCACTGAGGTTAGCCTTCCTCCCCCTTCCAGGAGCTTTTATAATGTTGGGTGGATAAAGCAAGTTTTGATCCAGCTGATAATGCCCAGATCCATGCTGCAGGGAGCTAAGAGCTGCTCCCTACCCACACTGCAATACATCCTCAGAAAAAAGTGGACATCCCCCCTAACTCCCCTCCTTCCCAGAGCTCAGATCCAGAAGCAGCACCTTGATCCACCAGAGCTCTGCCCACAGCACAAACCCCTCTCAGTAAAATTTCCAGCTCCTCAGTAAGGCTGGCTGTCCAGCAGACACTCAGGAGGAACCTCTGCGCCCACCCAGCAGCCCAAGCACAGCAATTTGGCCATTCTCCCAAAATTCCAACTTTAACAGCAAAGCTGTCCCACAAAGATCTAATGGCTGCATCCCCCAGAACATGCTGTGGGTCATGACAACATCTAGTGATGCTTGGACACCTTTTGTTGTCCCTGCTAAGCCTCCTCAGAGCTCTCCTCAGCGCGAGCTTGTGCACATTTCCAACACAGAGCAGCTGGTTCATCTCTGGATAAAGATTAAATGGAGTCGAGTCCTTCTGCTGGCATTCATTATCCACTCCATTTTGCAATAAGGAGCTGGTCAAATCCCTCCAGTCTTCCCAGACAAAACCAGCCAGAGTAGCTGCTTTCAGGAGATGCAGGCAGCCTCTGTGGGAAGACACGAGTGCCACATTCCTCTTTTGAGTGCAACTATTTCTAAACACAGCTCAGGGAGAGCTGCATATTTATTTTTTTTATTGCATTAAAACCCATTTTATTAACCAACTTGCACTTTAATGTGGATGATGCCCTTGTTTATAGAATAAATTATGCTGTTTCTTCCCATCTCCCACTGTGATTGCATGATTCCTGGTCAGATTGTATAATGTTTGATCTAAGAATGTATAAATTCCACTAAACAAAGCTGCAATAGAAAGATGAATAATAAGTTGAGACTCCAACCTCTCTCAGGGAAAAAAAAAAGGTGAGTTTGACAAAGTAACATGCTGAGAGAGCATGGGAATCTTTCTGATGGAAAAAAGTATTTTAAGAGGGGCTGAATATTCCAACTCAGCATTTCCCATCTGCACCCTTAAAAAGTGACAGGAACTTCACCCCTGACTCAATTGAAATCTTCACAAACTGGGATTTCTTTTACAACCGTGTGAAAATTAACACTTTCACTTGCAATTAGCAGCACCACAGCCCTGCTCACACTTTTGCTGCAGAAACAAGCTGCACATGAATATTCACAGCCAGGCAATGCCATCTCACAGAAACCAGTGCTGGGAAGGGCTTTACATGTCTCTCGTCCAGACAGAAGAAAGGCACAGATCAGTCTCTCCACAGGGGCTTTGCAGATGGTTGCCGCTGCTCATCTTGGAGAGCTCTGGGACAATCATGGAAAGGTTACAAGGACCTTGAAGCCCATCCAGTCTCACCCCTGCCATGGGCAGGGGCACCCTCCACTGTCCCAGGCTGCTCCCAGCCCCAGTGTCCAGCCTGGCCTTGGACACTGCCAGGGATCCAGGGGCAGCCACAGCTTCTCTGGGCACCCTGTGCCAGGGCCTGCCCACCCTCCCAGGGAACAATTTCTTCCCAATATCCCATCTTACCCTGCCCTCTGGCAGTGGGAAGCCATTCCTTGTGTCCTGTCCTACATGTCCTTGTAAAATCACTTCTCATCTAGCCTGTGAGCTTGTGAGCATTTGCTCTGCTGAGGCAGGGATTATACACATAGAAACTCAAGTTATTTTTAATGGACACATCTTTCCTTCCCAACAACTACCCATCATCGGAATAGCTGAACTTCTCAACGCCTCTATGTTTGCAGGACCATCTTAACACTCTTTTTTAGAATTCAGTTCCACATAGGACAGCAAAAATATGAGGAAAACCAGCCCTGGAAGATTTTCCAGCCCCAGGAGAGGTCTTCTCAGTGAGCAGAAGACCTGCCCAGTCTTTATCCACAACTTGCCCCTTCTCTGCTCAGGTGCCAAGTGCATCGCAGTCACAGTCCTTTCTGCACAGATCACACCAATAACACCAGTTGGAAAAGAGGCAGATTTGTTGATTTTAATATCAAAAGCTTGATGGAGAGGGAGTTGATCAGCTCTTTTTAATGCAGCAAACAGTCTTCGACATAAAGCTGTAACTATTTCAACTCCATCTTTCCTTACCAGTGCAATAGAGCACAAGAAATGCAGGAGAGGGAAGGCACTAAGGAGAAGGAGGTGGGGAAAACTCCAGTACTCCCTCATGGATAGTCACATTTCAAAGCACACAGAGAAACCTGTGGCCAAGCAGTGAAAGCCAAAGTTATGAACTCAGTTACCAACCAGACCCAGAGCAGAAACTCTGCCTAGAGCTTTAAAAATCCAAGTAAAATGTCATTCCTTGGTGGTGTTCCATCCCCAAGCCAGTATGACGTCATCCCCAGGATCCGGTGGGTGGTGTTCCATGATGTCCTGAAGAGCCAGAGGCCATCCTGCTCCACCCTTGCCAGGAAGGATGGGCCCATCCTCTCCCCCTTCTGCAGGACCTTCCCTTTCCAGGGTCTTCTCCAGCACCTTTCAGCTGCACCAAGGCACAACAGATAAAGTAAGTGCCTGCTTTCCACTGTCAAAGAGAAAAAAGGAGAGTCCCCGAGGCTCCTTTCCACTCTTGAAATAGCCAAAAAGTTTCTCTCCACCAGAATGAAAGGCCAGAAAGAAATGTGGAACTGATCTGAAGCTCATCAGTGGAAATCGGTGGAGCCCTTGCTGCCCTCAAGGAAGCCAGGAGAGAGGAAAGCAGAGACCCACGCTCCTCGGAGCTTAAAATATTTACTTAAAACTGGATGCCAGGAAGGTGAACCAAAATAATGCCTGAAAAGACAGAGTGGCTATTTAAGGGATGGAAAGGCAGATTGTAATTACAGGGTCATGGGATAAATTTAACATGGCTCATCTGAAACAAATTGAGAACCGATTAGGCACCCAAAATGAAACAAACACCTCTAAGTCCTCTATTAACTCTTCCTTGGGAGTAGCAGTGGAAATTCAGTTTTTACAGCGAACCCCTTCTCACTTTGCAGAGAATTTTATAAGGATGATTCAGGTACTAAAGTTCTTGCCAGCAGCTGTTTTGCTTGGCTGCCTGAAAAGCAAACAAATAAACAAACCAAAAAACCCCAAACAACGCCTTGATTGAAGCTTCAGGCTAGTCCTGGAAAATTCCCAGCCCACCAGTAGAGCTGGTGGGGAGCGTTCCAACAGGCAGGCTTTGGGCAGAAGAAAGGTTTTCTGCTGCAGAAAAAGTTGGGTTTCATGGAAATATTGTAATGGAAATATTTTCAGTTTTCCAGAAGGACAAAAATTGAAGGAATGACGTCTTAATTTTCAAGGTTAAGTCATCATTTGGTCTAGATCAGCTGCTGCTCCCCACCCTTTGTGGGTGAAACTTTCTGCTGGAGCTCCCTTAACATGATTCATCCAACCCCTCTCCCAGGAGAGACATTGCTTCCTTGGCATCCCTCCTGTATCCTGAGAAACACAGTCCAGCCAGAGGGGAACAGAGGCAGCTGCTCCAGGCTCTTGCACAGAAACAGGAGGACTTAATCATGTTCCTGACACGAAAAAGAAAAGGATACATTTGGTTTTGAAGCCAAGCTGCAATGATGAGTCAAGCACAGCGCTGTAATCAGCACACGCCCACTGCTGGCTCCAGAAATGAGGGAGGGTAATTTATGGATTATTACAGGGAACCAGGAGACAGCAGGATTGCCACCAGGCCAGCTGCCACTTCTGCCAGTCCCTCTAAATCCTCTGGATCCCCCAACAAGCTGTGAATGGCCAGGTGGATGAAGGAGAGGGCAAAAGGCACTTCCAGTTGCTCTGCAAGACCTTCAACGAGCAGTTCATTGTTGAGCAAGAGGCCCACCCATGATGACTGGTCTTGCAAAACAGACATTACACACACTTCCGGGGCTTTCCCAGTCTGTCAAGACATTTTGGTTCATCCTTTAGGATTTGGGCATGAAGTGCTGATTAACAGAGACAGGTGTTTGGGCAGCAGGGATGGCCAGCCACGGTAGGGCCAACATCTGGTGCCCATGACCAGTAACTCCAGAACAGCTCCTTGTGCCTTGGACATGCTGGGAAGTCAGAGCAAACCAAGGGTGGATTGAGGGCAGTCCCTGGCACTCAGAATTGGTCTCACAGTGTGTTTGCACAGAGCAAAAGGTGCTGCTTACTGCACTTGGCCTGCAGCTATCAGTAACTCCTGGGATTGCCCAGGAGTTCAGGGCAGGTCAACACTCCACAAACAGTTCCTGTGCTCCAGAGATCAACATTCAGCAGTGACTGGTATTTACTTTATACCCTGAGCCATAGGACCACAGTTAGTTCTGCATCAGCTAATTTAAGCAGACAGGGGTATGCTGATGGTATCTCAACCCCTCAAGACTTGTTTTGTCAAAGGACCACCACACCCTGCCTTACCTTCAAGGATTTGCTGGCATTTAGCCTGGAGGAGCAGTGAGCTACAAATCCCAGCATGGAGCCAGAAATAAAGACTATTTCTCTATGTTTACTCACTGAACTGCAGTCTCTTGGCCTTCCCACTCAAGAAAAACTTATCTTTGTAAGATTTCAACCAGCGTTTACACCCCGATAACAAATCCACCCAGAACTTGAAGGAGCCAGATTAAATGGCTACGAGTGTTTTCAAGGTCACTGAAGTGGACAGAGCAAATTTCCTGTTGGGCTTCTCTCAAATATTGTAAAACAAAGCCATTTATTTACTCTCCAGAAGTAAATAAATTTACTGGGATGACACAAGCCTGCTCTCACCAGCAAGAGGCAGCAAAGCTTGTAATCCCTTGCATAGAGTTGGTCATTGGGGTCTTCTCCAGGTTATGAGTGAAACTTCACACTTTGGGACAGCTGCTTTTAGAATCCTTCAGGACCTGGTGCTACCAGCTTTACATCAACCAGCCTATCAGGTACTTCAACAGAAACAACACTGCTGAGGGGCAGAGTCGGGGACCCAAGGAAGAGGATCCAAGAAGCAAAATTACCGTGTTTAAAACCTTCTCAGGAGCTTCAAACTCACCCCCATAGGTTCAGGAAATTCTGAGCCTCATTCCTACCTTCCTTTTCTCCTTGGTGCAGGTGATGTGAGGGTTTTATATGTGAGCCTGGTGCACGTAAATGCCATCTGTAGGCACCCTCATTCCTGGATATTCACAAATGTTTTATTAAACAGCTGAAAAACATGAGAAGAAGTAAATGATGAAGCATCTTGAGTGATCATGCACTCCCATGAGGCACTTCAGACACTTACAGAAATCATGTACAGGTACATTGCAAGGCCCCTTGTTCTCCAAAGCGATGCTGATGCTGCAGAAAATGATAAATCAATACTGCAGAGGGCTTTCAGAACTGCTTGTTCCTTGGGGTTTATGAGGGGGCTGTGATGTCCAAGTTAAACGTAGGGGTTGCGTGCCTCCAAACCTATGTTCTTCCCTTCTGTGGGCTTTAGGCCACCAAATCAAATGCAGAAATAGCTTCAAAAAGGGTTCAGAAGATGTAGGCGCACCCCAAGAAGCTGAGACATTGTGCCTGCTCTCACAGACACAAAAGCCATCTGAAGTACTGAGGGGCAGCAGAGCTTTGACACACGGCGAGTCACAAGCTGCTGGTGACACGGAGCCATTGGCAGCTGCCCAGCTCATTATGCCCAGCCATCCTTTGAAGGCTATCGTTCAGAAATCAATACCCCACACATGCTACGGGCTGAGCCCTGGGGCTGGGACGTTGTATAGCTGGGAAAGCAGGGAAGGGGAATGCTGGAAGCAGGATAACACCCAGGGAGCAAGCCCAGCCTCACCTGATCCTGCAGTATGGAGTGAAAGAGGGGAGGCAGGAAGACAAAACCTTCAGGTTACTGCTGCAGGGAGCCTGGTTCCTGGTCCCTCCACACAAAGGCAGGTGCTGCTGATGGGTCCTTGCCATCACCCTGTGTGGCCAGGCTGATGTCATCAGCCCCGTGTCAGACTGGGGACTCTCACAAACGCTGCCTCTGCTGCAAACCAACAATCACTTCATACAAAAGCACTCCTTTACCATCACAATATCGTCCCAAGTTGCACAGGAAACACACCTTCCAGGGAGGCATTTTCATATTGATCCCCCCCAGGGATCTGTGTTAGCAATGGATGAACAAAGGCTTTAACCACATCCGACAGGATCACTGCTGTCCAAGGCTTTGGATCTCTTTGTTGCCCTATCAAGACACTGCTCCGACCCGCTGGGCTCGTACCCCTCAATGCCAGAGGCTGGCTCCAGCTGCTTTTCATCGCTGTCTAAGAAATTATCACAGGAGACTTCATGCAATTAGGCCTCAAAAATGGGGATGTCAGTCCTCCAGGGGAACTAAGCCTGCCTCATGAAAGCCAGTTTAGCCTTTGCTTTCGCTGCACAAGGTGGTTTCTTTTTACCCTGAGGATTTCTATCAAAGCAAGATACTAGTCAAGACACAGCAAGCCACTGTAGTTTTTGCCTCTTTGTAGCTTATCAAGGTGAATGTCAGTGGAAAAAAAAAAAAAAAAATCTCAGAGGTGACCAGGCACAGAGATGGCCATCTAAAGTTACATACTTTGGTACAAGACAAATAAAAAACCCACCCCTCTGTTTTTAGTAAAAGCAAACCTGGCCTGTCTCAGCGCCGGGGCTCCGTTTAGAAATCGGCGACGGGAGCGTAATGAGCTGCACAACGCCAGCCCTGTCACACCTCGCTGTTCCTCCCTGCAGACTGAAACCTCTCTCAGGATCCACAGCCTGGCTGAAGATTCCTTCCAGTCCCCATTCCCAGTGTCCTGGTGGCTGGCCTGGGGATGGGTGTGTTTCGAGGTGTGTTTTGAGGCGATGCTTCTCGGGGTGGCTCCAGCATCTAACGGGATTCGAGGCACGGGCTGCAAGCTGATCCTGCACACAAGGAATACCAGGGGGAGGATGGAGAGGGATAATATTTGTTCTGAATGTGTATGTGCTACAAGAGCGTGCTTCTCACCCAGCTGTGCAAACACAGAAAGTAAGGAGAGGTATCTCTGGTGAAGCCCAGCTCTGCATGGATGGTGGATGAGGGAAATGCAAGGCTCTGGAGAGCACACTCGTTTTTCCTCCTCCATCCATTTCTCACCCTCCCTGATCTCCACAGCCTCTCAGCATTAAGACAAATGTGGGGCATCTTCAAAATAAAAAGCCTGCAATGTTATGACTGCTTTAAATAATCCCTGCTGAAGCCAGGCTGCTGCCTCTGGCACGGTCAACCCACCTGGATAAGAACTCTGAATCAAGATGATGCTCCCATCCCAGCAGCCTGTGTTGAAATCCCAAGGCTAACAAGATTAAGGAGAGGAGACAGGAGTTGTCACTTCACCACTCCCCTCAGCATCTTCCTCTGAAGAGCTCAAGGCTTCTTACATTTTCTCCTGCATTTTCTCTGCTTATGAAAAGCAGCAACAAATTGAGACAAAGTGAAGAACTGAAGCTTTCAAAAGTAGCAGCTGACACTCCCATTGGAGAGATCCAAGCCATTCCTAAAACAAGCACCCAAAAGGGAAACAGTTCCATTTTGAGAAAAAAAATAAACACCTACATCTTGCATTTTGACTGGGCTGGACTCCTGCAACATTTATTTTCACAGGCAATTTATGCCTATGCAGCACCTGCTCACCCAGACCATCCACCACTCCTCCAGCTGCAGAAAAAGTGAGATAAATGTGGTCCAATCCTTCATTTTTTTCCCTCCTGGATATGACATTTATTCCAAACTGAAAGAAAAGCTGAATATCTTTCAGCGTGAGTCACTGAAGGATTTCACTGCAGAGGTTTTATCCAAAATATTTCCAGAAGATCTTCACTCAGCAAACAAGGACTGAGCTTGTAACTTCTTATTGTGCTTTACATTTTTATTGTGTCTCTGAAATGAAGACACCATAAAATAAGTTAGCCTTAAATCCCTTTTTTTTCCCCCTAACTCTGTGTTCTCAGGGGAAACAACAGGATGGACTAAAATACAAATTTACAGATAAAATTCATATTTAGCTTTTTGGATGGGTGAAGCTTTTCATTGCTGGACATTTTGACCCAGACATTTCCTTACTGTGGCTGATCCAATCTGCAAAATTTCCTTTCATTTTCAGTCTGGATATAAAATATCAGGGATTCAGAGGATAGAAATACTTGTAAAATGTCCATTTTATTCCTGGCCCTCACCAACGCACAGGAAGGGTCAGAAAACAAGATAGAAGATGAGGAATTGATTCTTGGCTGAACTACAATTAAGTTGTAGCTTTCCCTTCACTTCCAGAGCTTTATTAGGCAGATTTTATTTGATGAAATCAATTATACGGCATGCTGGAGATAAGTTAGGGAATTAGTTTTGCTTATGCTAATGCCAATCACTCCAGGGTGGTTTTGCCTGGGAAGAAGGTGTGGAATTGAATGTAATTCATTTAGGAACAGACCTCATTATTCCAGGAGGGGAAGATGGCTGCAGGGAGGAAAGCTGAGGGCACAGCTCCTCAGGACCATCACCTGTGGTGCCTGCTTATTTCCTAACACAGTTTTCCAAAGCCCACGGAAGTTTTGTGGGCATTTTGAACACTGGGAATAGCAGGGAGATGTCAGTGCCTTCTGGAGCTTTTGGCTGGGGTGGTTTCATCCCTTGCTGGATTAACTCTTGGCTCTCTTATTTCCAGTTCTGGTTAATATGAGACCAGCACTAGAATACTATAAAATGGTGAGAAAGATCCTTGGGAATTGAACACCTCTGGAGAGGAGGGAAAGCTTTTCAGTACTCACTTGACACTGGACAAAACCAAAGGCAAGTCCAAAGGCTTCACCTGATTCCAGAAGGAGACAGTTACCTGCTAGTGGTGGTGCCTGCAAGGCTTATGGTGACACTGAGCTGGATACAAAGCTTAGGAAGCACAGCTGGTGGTAGGTACCACCTCTCCTTCAAACTCCATCACTGATAATAAACTGGAGACACTGGTGGTAAGAGGGTCCTTCCTCAGCTGACTGGATTTGACACAGAAACCTCTCAAAACTTGCTCAAGTGTCCCCTTGCACAGCAAGATTTTTGGAGGCTCCCAGCACTGCTTGATAAAGCAATGCATTTCCAGAAAAGGCAAAACCAAATGAGCAGAGTCAGACCCGAGGCTTTGTTTGCTTTAGAGCACAGGAACCAGCCCCCAGAAGTGAAACCTTATCTGGTGCCTCTAACAGGCTGGATCCCTGTCTTTGCCTCACTCCCAGATTTTCCTCCACCCAGGCTGGCCTCTGAAGAGTCCTCCTGTGGCCACATGAAAGGCTTTTCACACCCCTCCATGGCACCAGCCTTTAATGCAGCCCCAAAGCCAGACCCACTGTTCGACCCCTTCCTGCTGGCTCTGAGCTCAGGCTGCTCAGCCTTGAGCCTCCGACACGGAGCCTAAATGTACCGTGAAAAAACCTGGAAATGGAGGCACTTAGGGTTTTAATAAATGGAGATTTACTTAGTTTGAAGCTCAACATCAGATTTCTGCTGCACTTAAAAGTAAATGCCATCCATTAATGAAGAAAACATGGGATTTGTTTTTCTTTTCCATGAAAATAAACACACAAGAAATTTAAAAGCTACAGATTATAGCTTTCTAAGGATTGTTTTTAATAAACTGTACATCTACCCACTTTCAGGCATGGAAATGCATTAGACTGAGGAAAAAATGCCTGTTCCAGAGTTTTCTACTCTAGTTTGATGGAAATGCTGCCAAGTTCAGATTGCCCAAGGTGCTGAGACACATCAGGGATGTTCCTAGAGCTTGGCTCTGCATGGGTCCCTGCTGGGACACATGGAAATGGGTGAACCCCATAGACCAAGCAGAGAGTGAGGAGCGAGCCTGAGAAGGTGATGGAAATTTTTTTAAAAAAAGGAAAGGAAAAAAGAACAATCAAAGCTTCCTGATGGCTTTCCCAGCTGATATCAAATACCAGCACCAGCTGGTTGCTGGTGGATAAAGTCCACACGAAAGTGAGGGGTCTGGTTTCTGTCAGCCACAGCAAACAGGGAATGGGCTGAGCCCCACAAAAGGGCTGCAGCAGTTTTTGGGGAAAGCATTCCCAAAAGGAATTTCCCAAGGAAAGCAGCCTCTTCTTTCCACATGCCAGCAAGGGACACCTGCTTATCACCAGCATTTCTGTGCTGGCCAGGGGCTGGTGACCACGGACAGGGAGCCAGCGTTCCTGTGTCTCCAGCAGCAGAAAGCAGCACAAATACCCATGGACTGAACCCATTTACGAGTGTTTTAACCTCATTTCCACCACTGCATTCCCCTTCCCAGGCTTCCCCACCAAGCACAACAGCAACTCTCACAGCTCCCATCTCCGTGACCTTTCTGTTGTCCCACTCCCCCACCTCTTACACATGAATGTCACCTGTAAAATCCAGTCCCAGGCAGCTCTCCCTGACCTATGCACCACACAAAAATTCCTCCTGCTAACATCAGACATGCTTGAATTAGCACGGAAATGAAAACAAGCCACAGGAAAGAAGTGGGCTGGGGGAAAGGTGGGGATGGAATGCTAAGCAATCATGTCAAGTCACGGCTGGCCACACCCCGTTAGCCGTGTCTGAGGGGGTCCTTGTGTCAAAACAGCCAAGAAGGAATCCGGCACAGCCAATCCTGCAGCACTTGGACTCTTTTTTTGGGACACAGGCTCCTTCAAGGCACTGACAGTCGGTAGCTGCACTTCCCAGAGCTCCACGGCTCCACTGCTTTATACCAGGAGAGTGCAGAAACCACCCAAGGCTCAGCCCTACAAAATCACCACTTTCAGAGATGCTTTGCAAAGCTGGGAGAAAGGAGTTTGGAGAGGAATTAATGAGTTTTGCTTGGCATTAGAAATTTGAAAAGTTCTGATAAAAGTCATGAAAACTGAAAGAAAACCCCAACAACAAGAAAACCCCACCACTGTTACTTCCAAAATAAGCTTGTTTTCCCTATTGCTTGTTCTAACACAAACACCAGGAAAGATCCCAGCACTGGCAACAAGCACCTCTCTCACCCATCTTATAAAAATGGCTGAAAGTGAAAAACTAAATTCAGTTTCTTTTCATCCAATATCTCCTCAGCTGCTTCTTTGCTTGAGCATACCAGGAAGCAGAGCAGAGGTGAGGACAACCCTCTCAAGGCTGAACAGTTTCTGTGATTTACCCAAGCAGAACCATAATCCCAACATATTTGCACTTGAAAGTCTGTCTCCCAAATTAATGTAGCCATGACTCTGTGGGGGGTAGGGAGAGACTGTCCTTTAACAGGTGTGTATTTATATTTTCTAGTTCAATGAGGTATACAACTATTTCCAGTACTCACTCTGCCTTTTTCATTGATAACTCTTAGTGATGTGATGTGTTCTTCTCATTGCTAATGCTCTTGATGCCCATCTCCTCCAAGCATCTCTCCAGAAGAACATGAGCTGCACGAGCAACAACCACACCTTAGAAGAGCTGGGATCCTGACCATGCAGGTTGGGCTGCAACAGCAACTCCAAAAAAAGAGAGAACCAGCAGTGTTTGGCTCTTGGTAGGTTGATTAACTGAAAAATGAGGAGGATTTGCTTCCCAGGATAGACTCTTTGCTCCCTACCACATAAACCAGAAGGGTCTTTATACAGGGGAACTTTTATCAGTTCTTCCTGAGCTCTCCAGATCTGATCACACTGCAACAGTCCAGCCTTCATCATGATACAGAAAGAAATAAAGTTATATGGAAAGAAATTAAGTGACCACCTTTAAAACAGCTCCACAGGTCATAACCCTGGGAGAAGACACTCCAGAAACATTAAAGAGCAGATTTAAATCCGATGACTTTAAGGAAAATATGCAGCTACAGATGTGGCTCCCTCCTTAACACACTGGACCAAATTCAACTCTGCTCCAACGCACCCGGCCCAGCCATGGCTCCCATCTCCAGCCTTAATGAAAGCTTGTCCATGGTTTGAACCCAGCGACAATTAACCTTGACAGAGGGAGATAAGATTCAAGTTTCAAAGCACAGAGGGTTTGCTGGGGTTTTGTGCACTTTCATGAGGCTCTGATTATTATTTTAATGCAGTTGTTTGTGGTTGAGTTTCCTTTTCCTTTTTCTCTTTTTTTTTCTTCCTTTTTTTTTTTTTTGAACTCCCCTTAATGGTAACATTGAAAAGATAAAAGTTTATGCACTCATGGCAGGAGTCGAAGGATGGCCCAGGTCCAACCTACCTCCACCCCAGCGCACTCCTCAGATACACTTCCAGACAAGGGAATCAGACAAAGAGATGCTGTGGAGAGTTTAGGACTGACTGGCCTCAGACTTTTTGGAAAAGGGAGAAGAACTCATTAGGCTAAAGGGAAAGCCAAAAGTGGTTCAGAGAGTGCTTTTTTAGGAGCCTAAAATAAGAAGCCAGCAGATCTCTACACACTTCCCAGCAGGAAGCCTACAGTCATCCCCAGCACTGATGATAGCCCCCCGTGCTTGGCAAGGTTCCACCCAACCATCTGGAGCTCATCCACCGAGGTGCAACTCTGAGGAAGGAGACAGAGGGCCTGGCAGAGGTGTTCAGAGAGGAAGAGCTCAGGAGGGGGGCGAACACTTTGACTCCTGAGCCTCAGCATGGTTTCACTTGGAAGCAGCTGAGGGTACATCCCTTGTACAGATGGTGCAGCTGCCACTGGCATGGGCAGTCCTAGGAGAACTTCAGGATGACCAGCAGTCAGTGCTGACAGCAGCATGTGCATGGAAACCCTCCCAAGAGCTGGGCCTGCTGCACTTGCATCAGTACCATCGCCACTCATGCCTCGTGTCTCCAGGAACCACAAAGCCACCAAAGGCAGCTCCTGCCTCGTGGAGCAAAACCTGCACCCCTTCTGTTCTCCCCAGCTGGTGGTTTGATCTCGCTGATGCCTTCAGCAGAGCTCCATCCCACTGGGGGCGAGGAGCTTCCACCTCCATGCCTCCTTTGAAGGCTGCAGGGATATTCCCCCTCGCCGAGGGTTGTTAATGAGAGCCTGTTCTCTGCTGAGGTGGAAGTACAGCTCTGAAGCCTCCACCAGAGCTCTCCAGACAATGCAGCCACGGGAGGCCTTTCAATAAGAGGAAAGAATCAAAGCTGGAGAATGACCTGGTCAAATCAGCTGGGGAAGGAGATGTGGGGGGGAGGTGGCAGAGAGCAGCAAGCATTGTGGTTTTCTTCCCACGGCCACTGGGCAGCAAACAGCGGTGGCAGAAGGGTTCACAGGTGCTCTCAATATGGGCAAATGTCACCTGGAAGGGTTTGCCACCTGTGGGGCTAGAAAATGTGCCACCAGTAGGAGAGAAATGCAAACCAGAGTACAATATATGGTATTTATTTATACTCTCTCCAGACACACCTATGCACGCTCATTGTCCCCCCTGCTTTGCATTCACTGAAACCACTCATTAGGTTGAATACGTGGACCTCCCTTCTCTCACCCTAAACCTAACCTAGAGGAGACCTTGCTGGAGGTGAAGGAGCAGGGAAAAGGAAAACAAAAACAGCAGAGGAAAGAGAAATGGACAGGATTTTTGCCCTGAGGCCACCAGTGGATCACATAACCACCACCCTCTGCAGCAAAGCCCAAGGTGAGCTTTTCCTTCCCAACACACACTTCCATGTTAAGGTGAAGCTGCCACATCCTCCCCGTGGAAATCTTTAAAGATGCAACTCACTCACCTTTCCCCCAGAGGAACTCCTCATGCCAGTATTTCCAGATATTTTCTTCTTTGCTGGCATGCTGTAAGCAAACTCATTCCTCTCCTTAAAACTCCTGCAGCTCTCTGCCCTCATGCTGGAAGTGACCACTTACTATCTGATGACCACCTTCGGCCAGAAACCTGGGAAGCTCCTTTTCCAAGGGCTGTTTGCAGCCCAGGAATGGCTTTTAAAACATGTTGCTCTCACTGAGACCACCAGTCAAAATTAAGGCACAGCCTTTTTCTAAAGAACAAGCCCACTCTTCCACTATGATTTAAATCACTGGGGAGAGGAGATTGGAGGGCAAGACCCAGGGATGCTCCTGGCCAAGCTCTGCAGAAAAGATGCACCTGCAGGCAGAACTCAGGCTCCTTCCAGAGCCCAAAGCAGCACCAAATCCACAGCTGAATTGTGTCTTCTTTCAGATTTTCAGTCCCTAGATCAAAGGACAAAGCCACAAGGGCACAGTCATCTGTCTGACCTGTCCCAGATTTTTTGAACTACCCTGAAAAGCTACTACAAGGGCTTTATGGGGGAAAAAAATTGCTCCTGATAACACAGAAACCCAGGCTTTAATATTGTGTGCATCATGGTGTGGCTCACAGCAGGGCACAAAACCTGGTTCAGGGGGAAAAGTCTTTATAGAAGGCCAGGAGCCTCTAAAAAGGGGAAAAATGGGACATCACACCTCCAGAAAAACAAGACACACTGACAATGCAAGCAATAAATAAGCTGTGGGCAGCCTTGATTTTTAACAAGACATCACTTAATGGTGTATTCCAAACCTAAAGTGCAGCTCCTGGGCCCAGACCACCAAACCGGGACTGCTTAAATATGCCCCAGCTTATGAAACCTCGCAGAGCAGTGCTCGGAGCTGCTGCTGAGCACGGGATGATTCAGCCTTTGCCACATCCTTCCCTGCACAGCTTTCAAGTGCCAGCAGAGCACAACGTTTTTCCTGCTGCTGGGCGATTTCAGATCCTTGACCTGGTAATGGTATCACATCTGCTAACTATTATCAGAGGGGGAGAAAGGCTCTCCCTCCTCGCTTCCCTGCTCACACCCAGCGCAGCACCGTGTTGTGTCTGTGAGAGCTGAAAGCAGCCGGGCTGCAATTCAAACAAATCAGATCTAATCACCCTTATCAGAAGGGTGATAAAATCGGCAAAACTGAGAGGCTGCCAAAACAGGAGGCAAAGAGGTATTTCTTGATGGGCACGGAAAGCCAACACCTCTGAAGAGCTGTTTTCCCTGCAGAGACATCGGATCACAGCGGGGTACTGCTGAAGAGAAGTGCCTGTGCGGGTTCTCTGCCACCTTTTGCAGACCTAAGGAATGTAATTTCCCAAACTCCGCTTCTCAGGAGGGCTCTGAGACACAGAGGGCTGTATTCCACAATGCCCCATAGCTTGTAAATCTGGGACAAAGCAGTCACAGTCCCTGCAGATGGACTGACACCATGCCAGCCAGATGCTCAAGAGGTGCAGCAATGGTCCAAACAAAACTCGGAGACAGATCCAGGTGCTGTGGAGGTGACCACAAGTGTTACTTTGTCAGCACAGCTCCCCAGCCTAGAGCTGCAATCTGGCACAGGCACAAAGCTGAAGATGAGGGTTTCCTGAATCTCAGACCCCCTTTTAAAGGACAGCATAGCCCTGGAGGCTCAGAGAAGCACAGTGGGGCTCTAAGGGTCAATCCTCTGCCTGCACATAGCAGTACCCCACAGCTGGTTCTCTCTGCCTGGTCAGCAAGCCATTGCCAGCTCCTGATCCCCAATTCACCATCTCAGTGGACCTGTGCCACAACAACAGTCCTTGGCAGTTTTCCTGCCTTGGGCTGCCCGGACTTTGGGAACCACGCTTGCCATGAGATTTTTCCGGTTACACTCAGCTCCAGAGGAACCACCTGGAGCCCTTGGGCAGCTCCAGGAGAACCTCTGCCAGAACCTCTGACTCACCTTCCCGTGGCAGAGGAGCCTGAGAAGCATCCAGGAGAAGCGCATTTCACAGGATGAGGCGTGCAGACAGATGGGGAACTTCCTGACACACACCCCTGACCCCACTCCAGCCAGCATGACGCAAAACAAAGCTCCACTTACCCACTAGCAGGGGATGTCACGCAGGGATGGAAAAATAAGGGTTGGAAGAGACCTCGGGAGGTCACCTAGTCCAGCTCTGTGCCCCGTTGGAAGAGTCAGTACTGTATTATCCCTGTCAGGCACGCATCTAACCTACTCTGAAAGGCCTCTGGTAATAAAAGCAACATATTCCAGGCTTTCGCTATTTATATCCTGATTTTGAGCACTGCTTGGAGAATGGAGGGCACAGAGGGGAATTGCTGCATAATAGCTGGGAATAGCTGCATAATAGCTGAACACTGCATTACTGAAATGTTGCAGGACCCCGGGGGAAGCTGCTGAATAGGTAAGTACATCCCAGTGCAAAATGTAAGGGCAGGGCCACCAGCAAGGTGACCAGGGCATGTTGGAGTGCCCCAGTGGGCCTGACCAGGCCACCTGGCAGGTTTGTGACATCTGGCAGAGCTGCCCAGGGTGGTGGTGGAGTCTCATTCTCTGGAGACATCCAAACACACCTGGATACATTCCTGTGTCACCTGCTCCAGGTGACCCAGGGGGGTTGGACTGGAGGATCTCCAGAGGTTCCAACTCCTCCTTCACTCTGCAAGGTGATCTCAGAGCTTCCTGGGTCCTGCAACCACTGCCTCCCACAGAAGGTGTCCTGACATCCTTCCCAGGGACTAAAAAACCCAGGCAAATAAAAAAATGAAGTCGTGTTCTCAGCTGCATGGGAGAGGGGGTCTGGGCAAGATGGGGGTCTGGGCATATTGACTCAAACCCGCAGACTTTTGAAAAGAACAGTGGAAACGCTTAGCACAAAATCCCATTAGCAAATAACGGGATTTCTGGGAGCACCATCTGTGCACCACATTGAACACCCGCCCCGGAGCACGGAGACCGAGGCACGTTGTGTACGGAAAGCCAGACAAAAGAATACACAATAACACACAAAGGCAGGGAGAGCACACATAGCACGGGGAAGAAGCCAGAAGAGACTTTTTCCTCCCCATCCTCACAATACCCGAAATCCCATTCCCCTCACAGCCTTCCCACCATGGTTCCTGAGGCACCTCACGTCCCTTTGTGCCCGCTGTGAGGCCCTGTTATGCTGCCATAGAAGGGGAGAAAGAGCTCTGATGTGAATGAGAATCAGCTGACAAACCAAAGCTGTTGAGTGCAAGGTGACACGGAGGTTTAGCCTTGATGATGGTTTTTCCCCGCCTCGGGTGTTTTCCAGGGAGGTCTCCTAAATTTCTAAGGCAAGAGATTACCTGGAAAAGGCTCTGTCTCATTCATGAGCTTCAGCAGCAGCAGCAAAGTCCAGGAGAAGCTACAAAGGGGTAATTCTGAAACAAAGCAAGAGAGGGTTTGGTGTGAGTGGGTTTTGGAGAGCAAATCAAACTCAACTTCACAGGTTGGCAAATCAAAGGAGCCCTGCCCAATGACACTCGAGCACCCCTTCTCCTCTGGGCTTCCAACCATCTCCGTCTTTGTTCGCTCTCGCAAGGGCTCTTCAACAGCCTCCTCCAAAACAGCTATTACAGCAATTACTGCAATTAATTGATTTGCATATCCCCAAAGCCCCATCATTAGTGCAACACAGCCAAGCGTGTTAGTGTTTAATAATATCAATCAACAATTATTCATAACATCCCGCCCCGGCAGACCTAAATATAGAGACAAGCATTCATGCGAAAACAAAAAGGAGGGAAAAAAAACCCCCAGCAGCTAAACAAAAGAATTAATTTAGAGCAGAATTAGGATCATAGAAACAAGACAGACAAGAGACAAGGTCAGATGTCTCGCTCCCAGCTGATGTGAGACTCTCCCAACCCGCCTGCTCTCAGTTACTGAGCGAGCTGCAAGTAAATAAAGTGATTTTTCTCCTTGTAGTAAACAGCCAGAGAGCTGCCATGAGCACAAACACAGTGGGCTGGAGGCAACGAGAGGTGACTGCCCCAGTCTGCTGGCCCTGGTTCAGAACAGCACTCCAGCTAAAGCTCAAGAGGGTCCCCATTCACGACAACACTTAAGCACATGCTGAAATTTAAGTACATGCTTAAATCCTTCTCCTCCCCGGGCACGAGTAGAAGGGAAAGGCTGCCATCCAGTTTTCCAGGCTTTTTCAGCAGTGCAAGCTGCACCTCCTAGGGACTGTATGCTCTTTGCCAGCCTCTGGATTTGGGGCTGCACGGGGATGTGAGGCTAGTGTGAGACCAACACCACTAGGATATCAGAGAGCTGACACATCTTCACCATCCAGGGTGTTTTCCAGGGCTTGGATGTGCCCAGATCCCCCAGCCACCCTCTGATCCCACGTGTTCACTTCAGCAAGGGTTTCCACCACCTTCAGCAGCAGGAGGAGGTTTTTGCCAGAGCCCAGGCTCAGATTACCTTAATGTAATTAACAGGTATGTTGATCAAGCAAGGAGAACAGATTTGTCTCTGAAACAGCGCCAAGAAAATTCAGGCGTTCAGCTCCTCCAATGGTGTAAATTGATGGAGTACAGCAGGTACCAAAAGCAACGAGGTTTTTACACTGCTGGAGGAACTGGTAAGACTGTGGTGGGACAAAGGCACTGCCTGGCTGCAAGTCCCAGCTTTTCACCAAGCTGGTGGAGTCCTGCTCTGACAATATCCTATTCATTGGAGGAATTAGGCCAGGAGGGGCTCAGGAGGTGTTTCCCACTCTGGTGGAGGCAGCCGGACTTGGGCAGGAATGTCCTTAACCTTCATCACTATCACTATCCCAACCATCCAGCAGCATCAAAGCCATCTTAACCTTCCTTCATCCTCACCCAGAGCATCCTAAGGTCCCTCAGACAGCTCTGCCAGCACAATTCCAGGGTGGCAAACAGTCCAGATATTGCAGAGCGCAGCAGGGAAGATGGACCTGGACATGAGGAGAAATGTGAGTGCAGGGAAGGAGCAACTCTACCCTTGCTTCCCACCCTTTGGCACTGAGACAAGCTCTCCAGCACACTTCTCCCTCTGCTTTGGCTCTGCCAATCCCATAGTCGGATCCCAACACTGTAAATCACATTAGCCTGAGCAGAGGACACCCAACTTCCCAGCTCTGGGCCCAGGGCTCCTGCTAAAACCACTGACTGCAGACTAAACAAAGCTTTTTTTACCCTGCCCACAGTCTGGACTCCAAACTGGAGACTCATCCAGCATGAAATCTATTCCCATTCCTTCCCTACCCGTCCCTGCCTCCATTGATGCTGATGCTGGGGGAGATACTGTGCCTCAATGGTAGGAAGGAATAAAACTCAACGTCTCACTGGCAGCACTCTAAATAGAAAAAGAAATAAGATTTTAGAGCCCCCTTGCCTTTTGTTGGCCTTCCAACTTCCCCCCCAGCGCCTGTAGCCACACACAACGAGCCGGGAGGTGTGCCCAAAGCAGGAGCAGGAAGCAAAGCAAACTACAATTGCAGTAAACCACTTCAAAAAGGCTTTGGTTTCGCTCAGAGTCGCTTGAAAGGAAACTCGACGCCTCATCCTTCATCTTTCACGCGTTTTAAAAGAAACATTGTCTGGGTTTTTCTTGGGAAAAAATGGGTTTCTGGAAGTCAGAGCTTAAAAGCAAAACATAAATAGGAAATATAAACGCTTCCTTAAACCCATATTCGGGTTGTTTGTGAAAATCCTCAGCAGCTTTCACTGGCTCCCTACAGCGATGGAGAGATTTTAGGGGAAAAGTAAGACAATGAGAGGCCACACTGCTATTTTCCAGAAGAACGTGGAAGGGGAAATCCAAAATAACTAAGAGCAAAAGCCGAGGACCTTAGAGACAAATTTGCCTGGGGCAAACATCTCCTAACTGCTGTAATTACTGTGAAAGGTCATCAAGGACACCTCCCCATGCATGCTAGAAAAATTCATGTGAGCATTTGCTGTGGTTAGTGCAGCATTTCTAGCAGAGCTCAGACACTGAGCCACACGGGATGACATCAGCAAGCAGGCATTCCCCTCGCAAAGAGCGTGGCTGAGCCCATGAAGCACCTTCCAAAACTCCTTGCTCTCCTGCTTTTAAACACGGCCATTAACAAGTCCAAAGCGACCAAAGTAACGAGGGTAAAAAGCAAAGGCTGCACACGCATTGACAGCAGTGAGGACAAAAGAGCTCAGTCTGCAAATATAATTGGATTTAAGAGCCAAATTTCTCCTGGGAGCTGGCTGCTGGGAGGTTCTCCTGTGTCCCATGATCCAGCAGGAGGTAGCTCGTGCCAGCAGTGCCTGTGGGGTGGCAGCCAGGTCCCGGCACACGGCAGTTCCGCAGCCCCGGGACGCGCTCCCCTCGCACGCCGACGTCCACACGCTGCTCTGCAGCTTTGGGGGGGATCTTAATGAAAGGCAGATGCAGAGGGAGGTTTGTAGGAATGTTTATCCTTAGGTACTTCCCTCCCCAGGTCCCCACCAAGGAGGGAGAGCCAGAGGATGGGCTGCTGAGGAGAGGGGTCTCTCCACAGCTTCATCCCTCTCCTGGGACACCCCAGGGACACCCCGAGCAAGGAATCCTTCAAACCCTGCCCTCCTCTCTGCACACCACGTGGGGCTGGCCACATCTGGCCTGGCCACCTGGTTTCACCTGTCTCAAGCAGAATGATTATTTTGGGGCTGGACTGCTTTCTTCAGAGTCCCACATCTCATTTTCAGAGGTGGGAGAGGGAGAAAGCCTTGGACCCGCTGCGGGCCTTTGGGAGGATGCACTGTTGGCATCTGCCTCTCTTGGCAGGATGAGTGTACAGTCATTTAGGCTGGAAGGGATCCTCACAGGCCCATCTGCTCCAAATCCCTGCTCCAGGCAGCAGGAAACAAACCCAGCACGTCCCCTCTGCTCATGCAGCCAAAGGCACAGGTGGGGGACACGTGAGGAGCAGGGAAGGATGCAAGAGCCCTCAGCACAAGAAAAATCCTGCTCTGAGCACTGTGCAGAACAAATCTCCTGGGTGAGAAGAGGCTGCTAAAACACAAATAGTCCTGCCCAAACACCTCAGCTCTAACCTCTCACTCCAGACACAAAGAGCCCTCCCCAAAAAGCACATTTTAGCCCTCAAGTCCCATCCAAAGAAACACTCAGGCAAAGATCTGAGCTTTATCTGCAAAAACAAGTGTCCTCAGTGCTTTTTTTTCTCCAAACTTCACCCCTTTCCTCCCAGATCTGGTGGCAATGTTGTCCACCTAAGGAAGCAGGCCTGTCCCAGCAAGGGCCCACCTGCTTCATTCACCCCACGGTGCCAACCGGGGAAGAGCTGGAGCTGCTGCCTCAGAGGCATCCCACCACCACACACCAGTGTCAAATAAAGAAAACGCTGAAAAGCCACTGCTTAACTGAGCAAATTCACCTGTTTCATACTTTGTGATGCAGGAAGCAGAAAAAGCCCTTCTCCAACTCAGGCCAAACTTTTCCCTGTGCTCATTCCCAGTGACAACCTCGCAGCAGTTATGAGCTGTTTCTTCTCTGGCCTTTTTATTTCATTCCATCACACCAAAAGCAGAGCTGGGCCTGGAAATTAAATTGCACCCACCAGTTTCATTCATAAATTTGGCTGCACGACCACAAAGTGAGCTATTGTTGTTACTTCTCACAGTTTACCACCTCCAAGCCAAGGAGTATTGTTTGTATTGCTATTGTGAGAACAAGAGCAGGGGAAAAAAATAATCTTACGCTTCCCTTCCCCTCCCAATCAAATATAATAGAAAAAAAAAAAACCTCAACAGGGCGGATGTCAGATCCTCAAGGATTTTTTTTTTTTTAAACTATCTACAGGAGCTCAGCCTGGTGCTGCAGGTTTCTGAGTCTGAATTTTTATCAATGGGCTGCACTGGGTCCATTTGAAAAGCTAGCAGGTGTTCGAACAATGAAGCAGGGCTGCCTCTACATCTGGGCCACAAAAGTCATCGCCGTGTTTACAAGAAACAGGATAAGCAAGAAAACATCCTGCCACGGCCACCTAAAAAGCTGCAGCCCCTTGTTATGCTGCCTTTTTTTTTTTTTCTCACACAGGGCTGTTTATTTATAGCCCGAGAAGTTGAACCGGGAGGAGGAAAAAAAAAGAAGTGAGAGGTTTCTCACTCACTTCCACCCAGGAGTGACGCACGTGCAACGTGGCAGGCGCTGCGCTGGCATTGTCCCTTCAGCTCTGGGTGGGATCTCATTAACCCCTCGGCTCTGGCTGCAGTTAATTAACAATCAGGGCAATGCCTGCTGGGTTTGCTTCATCCATGCCACCATGTCAGTTGAACCTGACTCCTTCTGGGACACCCCAGAGGGAAACTCAGTCACCGCACACTGGAAATGATGCTCCTAGAGCCTAAACTCACAGAGATTATTGGGGGGATCAGGGAAATTCCTCATCCTCGGCACTTTAGGTTGGATCCTGAGGGCCAGCAGAGCAAGAGGCTCTTCCAGAGCTTAGAGAAGACATAGAGGAACCCCTCTGAAGGAGCTTCTTCCCTTGCACAGTGCCTCAAACACATCTGCACTAACCAAAGGTTGCCACCAAATATCGGCTGCTGATGGCTTGTGGCCCCCTACAGAATCGCTGTTTTGTGGGAGGTCTTTCTCATAACATCTTGCTCTGCTTGCTTTCAACCTTTAAGTTTTAAACAAAGCAGGACATATCCAATTTAATAACAAGATTTTTTTTTTTTTTTTAATCAAATTTGTTCAAATTCATTGAAGATGCACCACAGTGAAACCTCCAAAATGTTTCTCATCATCCTTAAGAGCAACTCGGGAAGATCCTAGGTATTTCTGCCTTCCAGGTGAACATTTTGTGACTCAAGTCATCTTCATGTCCAGGAAAATTAAGTATTCCCTCATCTTGTGTCCTCCCTTCCCTGCTTTAATAGTTTCACTTCTGGAAGCTTTCAGAACACCCCAGTTAGAGTCCCCCCCCAAAGCTGGGGAAATGAGAGCTGAGTGAGCTGCTGAGCCTCGCATGGAGTTTGACTTCCTTACTTTTGAGCTGAGTCAAAGAGGATTAACTCAACAGGTGTTTTACTGGAGAGTGGGAGGGAAAACAGAACAAAACACAATGAAACCACTGCCTACGTGCACAAATAGCAGGTGAATTCCTCCTCCTTTTCTGGGGAATGAACTGCTAAAGCAGATGGCAAACATCCCCTTCTCCTCTGGCCCTGAGTCACTCTCAGTTCTGGCTTTAAGCACTTCAAGTCCCAGAGCTCAAATGCTTCCCTTTGGTCAGGTCTGGAAGGGGATCTTCCTGATGCAGACTTGACCTCTGAAGGGTTGAGCTGCTTCCACTGCCCCTGATTCGTGCTCTTCTGCACCCTGGCCACGCTCACAGGCACCAGCTGGAGTGCAAAGGACTTTCCAGCAGCCTCCATGCCTTGTGCATTGAGTAGGATGGCTGAAGCCCGGACTGCTGCCCTGTAAATTCATGGTAACACCTCACAGCTCTTTTCTCATCAGCAGAAAGACCATCAGACAGCAGAGGAATAAACAGAGGAATAAACCAGCATCTTCCCCGCCTTTGGGCCATGGAAGGCAAGTTATGAGTCGCTGTTCTGATTTCTCATCAACACGGGGCTCTCCAGCTGGTCCCACCAAAGCTCCTGTCAGCCACAGCAGGAGACAAGGGGGCTTGGGTCAGCTAAAATCCCACTGCAGCTAGAGGGAGCGGACAGCAGCTGAGGCTGTGTAGTGTTTGCATGAGAATTTCTTGAAGCTTTAAGTGATTAATGCGCACACAGAACCGGTATTAACAGCCAAACTTTGTCATTTTTCCGTCAAAATCATGAGAAAAGCACATAAAACACTTCAGCTTGCTGCTGGTGAGCCTGTAAAGTGAGGAAGTGGTCAGAGGATCTGTGTATCTTAGCAGAACTGAGAAGGGTCTGTCTAGAAGTGCCATTCCACAGGCCATGCTGAATATATCTTCACAAGAAATGCTACTTATTTCCAGTATTTGGGTTGCAGGATGATATAGAAGCGAACTTTGCCCCTATAAGTGACTAAAGCTTGACAGAGGGTTTGTGTGAATTTATTAAAAACTCCCAAGCTGAAGCCAAACATTCAAGCCAACCGAAGCCTGCTTACAAATTACTTGGATAATTGCCAGAAGCCCGAGTCTGATCCCTTTTTCTGTTTCTTTCTCACCCAAAAAGCATCTGGTGTGTGTTGCCAGTGTGTACTGACTGCTCTCTTGGTGCTGTAGGCATCTCTAGGAGCAGCATCCTCTAGAATTAAATAGCTGAGCACTGACGAACTGTTGTCAATGCAGAATAAAATCAATATGCTCCCCGCTGTGCCGTGATGATACAGAGCTGGCACCATTTGAACCAGCTTCTTTGGAAAGCTTTAATTTTATCAAACAACACTCTTTCAGGAGAGATGATTTGGGGTTTTGCTTTTTAACAAAGAGAGAAGTGGAGTGTGGCACACGGCACTTAATATCTGGCTGAGATTTAAAACGCATGCTCCTTATGAAGTGTGACATTTTATCCCTGAAGCCACAGGAACATTTCCCACATTTAAGTGATAGAGGGGAAATTCTTCAAATTAGATTTGAACTTTATACCTTCTAATTCTGCTGCAATCCTCCTCCTCCATGTACCACTCTCGGGCCTGATGAACACGCTGTTATATCAAAGCCTAACAGACCTGAGTGCTGACAAATCCCCTTCACTTAGCCTGGAAGAAAGCAGCAAACCTCCTGGAGATCCAGGAGTCAGTGCTAACTGGAAAACATAGCCCAGCCACTGGTCACAAGGCTAAATGAAGTGGTCACTGCACCCCTCCTGGGTGTCACCATGAGCTGGAAGCCAGCACTGAGGCCACATGGCTGACTCGAATCCCCAAGGTTTGCAAAGAGCCACACCTTTGCACACTTCTATCCAAGCCTGAGGGAAAACCAAAGACCCATCTGCAAGGAAGTCATGGTCAGAGGGAGGGAGCACCTCTCCTACTAAGATGGGCTGCAAGAGCTGGGGGTGTTCACCTGGAGAAGAGAAAGTTCCAGGGAGACCTCAGAGCCCTAAAGGGGCTCCAAGAGATCTAGAGAGGGACTTTGGACAAGGGCCTGGAGTGCCAGGAGAAGGGGGAATGGTTTTAAACTGAAAGAGGGCGGGGTTAGATGGGATATTGGGAAGGCATTAGGGTGGGCAGGCCCTGGCACAGGGTGCCCAGAGAAGCTGTGGCTGCCCCTGGATCCCTGGCAGTGTCCAAGACCAGGTTGGATGAAGCTTGGAGCAGCCTGGGATAGTGGGTGGAATGGGATGATCTTTAAGCTCCCTTCCAAACCATTCTGGGATTTTGTGAAGCCTCGAGCAACAACTCCCCAGGCTTACCCACCACAAGGTCCTGATTCTTACTTTCCAGATTCAGAGGTTTGCTGTTCAACTCAGTGTCAACCAGGTCCCCACCTGGGGACACCTGTCCTGCTCTAAGTGCTGTCAGAGTGATGCCTTGAGAGGCCTCCTAAAAACAGAGACTAGACAGGAGTAAGGGAATAAAGGTGGGTATGTATTGGAAAGGCCTTCAAAGGTACCCCTGGGGAGCCAGAGGCTGCTGCCCAGATGGACCCCAAGATGGACGACATGTCACTTCCCACTTTTATAGGTTTGGTTCATTTGCATCTCAGGGTTAATTCTCCAATTAAAGCTTCAGTTAATGATGGAATTTCTCCAAGCTTGCCCCACTTTTAGAAGCTTTTGGTTTATACTTTTGGGCCTAGGACAGGCTGGGTGTCCTTGGAGAGCAGGCCTGGAGAGGCTTTGTTGTGTGTGCCCAGCACAGAGAGCAGAAGTGAACAGGCTGCAGGAAACTCCAGAGTTACACACTGGGCAGGGCAGAGTTTGAAAAATATGAAAGTTAAAACCTAAGGCATCAACAGCCATGGGCCCTTACGGGAGAGCTCCTCTGTTGAGCCCTTCAGGATGAGAGAGACCCACAAGGATCATCAGGCCCAGCTCCTGGCCCTGCACAGGACACCCCAACAATCCCACCCTGTGCCCCAGAGCCCCTTCAGAGGAAGCTGCAGACCCCAGTGAGTTCTGACTTCAGTCCCCTCCAGGCTGAACAAGCCAAGTGCCCTCAGCTGCTCCTTGTACAGCCCCTTCACCATCTTCTGTCCCTCTTCCTTTGGATGCCCTCTAACAGCTTTAGATCTTTCTTATCTAAAACCGCCCCCAGCACTGGAGGTGAGGCTGCCCCAGCCGAGAGCAGAGCAGGACAATCCCCTCCCTGGCCTGGCTGGCCATGCTAGCCCTGATGCCCCAGGACAGGGATGTCCCTCCTGGCTCCAGGGCATTCAGCTCCAACTGGCCATGGACCAGGATCCCCACATCCCTGCTGCTCTCCAGCCTCTCATTCCCCAGTGTGCCTATGTACCCAAGGCTGCCCCATCCCAGGTGCAGAATCCAGCACTTGTCTTTGCTAAGCCTCACACGGCTGGTGAATGTCCAGCCTCACAGAGCACATCCCACCCTCCATCCCAGGCTCTCACACCTGTTCCACACAGCAAACACAATCCTTGACTCCCAAGGGGTGGCCCAGAGCCTCAGCTCACCGTGGCTGGAGGAAGCCCTGACCCACAGCCTCTCCCTTTGCATTGCTCTGGGCCAGCAACACTCATGAAAAACCCACCCCACCTTCCACCCTGTGCCTCGAGGGGCGGTCCAGACCTCTGGAAGTGCTTTGAAATACAAGTTGCAAAGGCAGAACGTTATTCCCATTACGTTGCTTGCTTTCCTTAAGCCCTGCTCAATGACAGACAGGTGCACTAAGCTCCTTGCCAGGACCCACGTTGAGAGGAACGAGACCCTCCAGTTTTACATTTTACCCCCTTTGTAAGCTCACCTCTTAAGCTCGTAATAAAAGCCTTTTCTGAAAAATGATGGCACCCAGTTTCCAAGGCAGCAGGACTTTTAAGCCCATGTTTACAAGAGCCTGAGGAATTAGAGATGCCAAAAGGCACAAGCAGTATAAAACCCATCCCCTTTTCCTGCTGGACAGATCAAATGACACAGTTGGAGTTTTTAATGCAACACGAGCTGAACGAGGAAGTGGCCGGTGATGCTGTACAAAAAAACTGTACAATGAGTGGGATAACAACTACAAATCCCTTTAATCTCTGGTTTTACCAGATTACATCTCAGACCGTTTGGTGCCTGCAGGAATTACCGGAGACGTGTGATTCCTGAATGGAAAGAGGGAGATGGTTCATGGTGTTCACTGACCATCAGTGGTCTGCTGGACCTGAGCTGCAATTCAGCCTGCAGCGACCATACAGTCCCAGAATCATTTTGGTTGGAAAAGACCTCCAAGATCATCACCTTCAAACCTGTGACCAACACCCAGCCCAGAGCACTGAGTGCCATGACCAGGAGATCCTTGAACACCTCCAGGCATGGGGACTCCACCACTCCCTGGGCAGCCCCTTCCAATGCCTGAGCAGCCTTTCCATGGAGAAATTCCCCCTGATGTCCAACCTGAGCCTCCCCTGACCCAGCCTGAGGCCGTTCCCTCTCCTCCTGTCCCTGTTCCCTGGGAGCAGAGCCCGACACCCCCAGCTGCCCCCTCCTGTCAGGGAGTTGTGCAGAGCCACAAGGTCCCCCCTGAGCCTCCTTTGCTCCAGTCTGAGCTTTGAGGACAGCAGAGCCCAGGCGGACCTGCTTCCTCTCACCTCAAATTACTGAAAATCTCAAGGACTCAGCTGGAAAAACCTGCAGCAAACCAGAACATCTCCCAGTCCCTGCTTTCTCCATTTATAAATGTCTATTTTCTGAGGCTACACCAATTACTTATTCTCAGTCATACACAGTTCCCATTTCAGCTCAAAAAACAAGCTCCTTTCCCATGGGAAAAAAAAAAAAAAAATCAACTCTACTCATTTCGTAATTAATTTTACTGCATGACTTTTCCCAGCAACACAACTCATTTTTTCCCCAAGTTCTCTACAAAGTGATGAAAATGAAAATCCCCTCAGCCTCCCTGCACGCTCTCACATACATCACTTCTTTGCAGGTTAACTTCCCATTTTTAAAAGGAAGACATTTTCTTTCCTCCAACTTTTTTTTGGGGAGGGGGGAGGGTGGAGAAGGCAGGTGGGGAAGTGAGCAAGGAGCATTATTTCATCTTTAATACAGCTTCCAGCACAATAAGGACAATCTTGCGCACTGAGACACCAAGGTGCTAACAGAGGGCAATAAATTCAGACTAATAATTAACATCCTCATCATATCAAGCCATCTCGGTGCTCTCACTTCAACTGTTTCAGAAATCTTCCTACTTTTTTATTGCAAACACATGCAACAGGTCAGTCAGCCCTTAAAACCACACACGCTGATGGAGACAGCACTGCTGGGAGTCTGCAGGTAAAACTTTTGGCTGAAAAAACACCGTTTGGCATGAAAAGTGGCGTTCAAATGCCAGCATTCATGGAAATAAAAATGCAAGGTTCTTATCCGGGCAGCAAAGACTGGAATATGTTATTAAAGAAAACCCCAAAACACAAGGTACTTACTGCTTGTGAGACCCTCCTGACCTGCACATGGATGAGGATCAGGCACTGGAAGGAAGCAGACAAATTTCTCATGTTAAGTTTCAGCATGAAGAACCACTTTGATATTAACACAGCAAATTACAAGCGGATTTTACAGCATTTTCCAACCTCAGCACGAAGAAAATGCAACAAGTTCTCCTAAAAAAAACCCACCACTGATCCAATACACTTAAAGAAATGATGTGCTGGGCATAGTCATCATATGGCTGGAAAAATAATATCCTTAGATGCTTTTATTGTCATCTTCAAGATTCATGTTTTCAAGTTTTCCTCCAAAACCAGTGTTGGGGGGTGCTAGGAACTTAATTTCAAAAACTTGATAGCCAAGAGTCTCACCTAATTATGTGAGCTGGGGTTTCAAA
>VXAC01004175.1:33046-128740 GCA_013399225.1 Rhipidura dahli | reverse complement strand
AGATCACTGGCAAAACACTCATTGTCCCAAACTTTTGGCTTTTTCCCTTCTCACTGGCTCTGTGGAGGAGTGCATTTTCTCCCCAAAATCTGTGCTGCAGTCCTGTCCTCTAAACTGGTTTTTAAGTGGAAAGGGAATGGAAGACCACTTGAAAGTTGCCTTGATGGGTGCGTGGGGAAAGAAATAAGGAAAAGAAAAAGGGGAAAGAAAAAGGGGAAAAGAAAGGGGGAAAGAANAAAGGGGAAGAGAAAGGGGAAGAGAAAGGGGAAGAGAAAGGGGAAGAGAAAGGGGAAGAGAAAGGGGAAGAGAAAGGGGAAGAGAAAGGGGAAGAGAAAGGGGAAGAGAAAGGGGAAGAGAAAGGGGAAGAGAAAGGGGAAGAGAAAGGGGAAGAGAAAGGGGAAGAGAAAGGGGAAGAGAAAGGGGAAGAGAAAGGGGAAGAGAAAGGGGAAGAGAAAGGGGAAGAGAAAGGGGAAGAGAAAGGGAGGGAGGAAGGGAGAAAGGAAGGAAGGAACGAAATGGGGACAAGCCCTTGGCAGGGTGTGAAAAAACAGGGAGGGGGGAAGGAAAATAAGGAGAAAAAAAGGAAAATATGGGAAAAGGGAAGAAAAAGGGGGGAAGTAAAATATAGGAAAGGGGAGAAAAGGGGGGGAAAGGAAAATAAAGGAAGGGAAATAAGTGGGGGAGAGACACTAACGGGGAACGGGGGGGAATGAAAGTAATGGGGAAAAAATGAAACTAATGGGGCAAAGAGTGAAACTAAGGGGGTAGGGGGGCTGACAGGATACTGACAATGACTGCAGACGCTTTTAAACTGAAAACCAAGAAAATATTTAGATCAGGTACACGGAAGAAATTCATCCCTGGGAGGGTGGGCAGGCCCTGGCACAGGGTGCCCAGAGCAGCTGGGGCTGCCCCTGGATCCCTGGCAGTGCCCAAGGCCAGGCTGGACACTGGGGCTGGGAGCAGCCTGGGACAGTGGGAGGTGTCCCTGTCCATGGCAGGGATGGGATGGAATGAGCTTTACGGTCCCTTCCAACCCAGACCATCCCGTGATTCTGTAGGGGGGGGAAAAAAAGGTGGGAAGATGAGAGGGTCAAAGGCTGAAGCTCCCTTTTCTCCGAGGAGAAGCCGCGGGCAGAGCTCGGCCCCCCCCGCCGGGCCGTGTCCACGGTAACGCCGAGGCCGCCGCTTCTCGAACGGCCGCGGGCGGCTCGGGCCGGGCTCGGGGCCGTGTCGGTGCCGGTGCCGGCCCAGCGGGACTCGGGCCCGGTGCCCCGGGGCTCCAGGGCTGTCTCGGTGCCGGTGCCGGCCCAGCGGGACTCAGTGTCGGTGTCCGTCGTCGTGGGATCCCTCTTGGTGCCGACCCAGCCCTCAGCATGTCCCAGGCGTGAGTACCCCGGGGCGCGGGGGCTGAGGGGCAAAAATCCCCTCAGAGGGGGTAAAACACAGCCCGGGGTAAAAATCCCCTCAGAGAGGGTAAAACACAGCCCGGGGTAAAAATCCCTCAGAGAGGGTAAAACAGCCCGGCACAGGAGGCGGGTTCACCCACACAAAGCGACCACGTCATCTCAGGAAAGCAGGCAAATATTAATATTACCCACTCAAGCACGAGGCCCTCTTTTTTTTTTTTTTTTGCAGAAGGTTTCTCTCTTACAGCCCGCAGTTCACACGTCACATCTTGTTTCCCCCCCATCCCCAGTGATTTCAGCACAGCACAAAGCTTTACAAGCTCGTCTGCAATAAGCAGACAGCGATGACGGCATTGGATCAAAGTGCCTGCAAGGAGCTGTGCTCATTCCCCCAGAAACATCACTCTGAGCCCACATATTCAGGAAGTATTGTGATTATTATTGTTGCTGTGCTGCAGTGCTGGGAGCCAGACTGCGAGCATCTTGCATGATATTTATCCATCAGTGTGGTGCTGTTTGCTGCTCCCAGCCCAGTTTGGGGAGGCTTTTTTTCCCAGGTCTGAGCTGGATATGACTTGTTCAAGTTCAGTAAATAATACTGCATTTAAGAAAAAGTAAACACCTCAGGGGTATTTGCCACCTCCTTCTGCTCCTCTCCTTCACACTCAAACCTGACCATATCCAAACTGCTGCCCCAGCCTTTCCTGGCATCTTTGCCATGGTCTTCCTACTCTGGCATCAGTGGTACCAACCTCAAAGTCCCCTGTTTCTTTTGCTCAGTATCCTCTTTCCAAACTCCCTGCTTTTTGCTAGGTAAAACCCCCTCAGATTCTAGAACATTCTTCCAAATTCAGAACCAGAACAGCTCTCCTTGTCACTAAAAGCTTGGGTTTCATAGAACTATTAAGTTTGGATAAGACCTGTAAGATTTCCAAGTCCAACCTTCAACCAAACACCACCAGAACACATCATTAAGTGCCACATCTACTTCCAGGGATGGTGACTCCACTGTTTCCCTGGGCAGCCTGTTCCAATGCTACTCTTTCAGGGAAGAAATTTTTCTTAATATCCAATCTAAACCTTTCTGGCTTAACTTGAGGCCATTTCCTCTTATCCTAGCACCAGCTGCCTGGGAAAAGAGGCTGAGCCCCAGCTCACCGCGACCTCCTTTCAGGCAGCTGCAGAGAGCAATCAAGGTTCCCCTGAGATTGTTTTCTCCAGCCTTCTTTTCTCCTCTCCTGCCTCCACTGAAAACTCCACTGTTTTCCAGCCAGGCAGCTCCTTGGTTCAGGAGAGAAATGTGAGCTGAGAGGAATAAAGAACAACATCCCCAAGGGCAGGGCAGAGACTGTCTGTGGCTGTGTCCAAGGACAGACCCAGCACAGCCTCTGGCAGGCATAAGTTTGAGGAAAGCTTGGTTAGATCCCTGGTGGATCCAATGCAGGGCTTGTGTAAGTCACGCCTAACACTCCCATGGAATCACTTAAGGGAAGATCACAGTGTAGTGGGGAGTTACCTGAATTGTGCTCTTTGAAAGAAAAAAAAAAGAGATAAAGGAAAGGAGAAAAAAACCAACCCCCACAAAAGTAGTGTTTGACCTCTTCCTCAGAGTTATCTCAGAATCTGTCATTCCTAGCCAGTCTCTGATTCATGTCTGCTGTTATTTGAGCCAGAGTAACAGCAAAGGAATTAAGCTGAGCAGAGCCAATGCTTCAACTGCTTTGAGCTCAGTTTAATTTCAATAGAAATGGGGCTCTTTAGGATTTCCTATGGCATTGCCAGCACTGAACAGCAATCCCATATAAACATGATCAGATGCCCACACCATATGACAAAAACACACATCCACACATGTTTCAGGGCAAGGTGCTGGTGAAGGACTCCAGTTTGGTGCTGAAGCTCCTTGGCTCAGGTTGCTGTAATGACATTGTAGCTGTGCACAGCACAGGATTTATGGCTGGGCTAATCCAGCCCTTGCTAAACACGAGTCAGAGTTGGATCTCAAACAAGGTACCAAGGCTACTGTTAATGTGCTTGGTTGTAGGGAAGTTATGCTGGCTGTGTACCATAAATCAGACTTGTTTAGGTTGGAAAAGCCCTCTAAGATCATCAAGTCCAAGCCTTAACCCAGCACTGCCAAGGCCACCACTAACCCATGTCCCCAGGTGTCACATCTACATGGATTTTAAATCCCTCCAGGGATGGGGACTCCACCACTGGCCTGGGCAGCTGTGCCAGCACTGGACCACCCTTTCCATGAAGAAATTTTTGCTAATATCCAGTCTAACCCATATCCTCCAAGTAGTGATGCCTTTTTCTGGTTTTAAAATCAAGAGTCTAACACGGTTAGAAGGGAAAAAGGGATTTTACCTTGGTATTTATTTTAAGGATCCTCAGGTGCACCACATCCAGGTTGAATACACCCCAATGCACCCCACAGTGCACACCCAAAAAAGATCTGGTATAACATTATAGGTCTTGCTAATTAGCACATCTATCAAAAATTCCCTGGATGGTTCTATCTCAGTTTACAAAATGTGTTCTGGAGAGGACCTTGGGCTCTGGGCACACTGACGCCTAACTACAAACCTTCTAAAATGTTCAGTCTCCTAGCCTAAAAAACAAGTCTAAGAATGTAGGCAAGAAGCACTAAGGATACAGAAGCTGTAAAAAGGTATAACAGGGGTATAAAGAAAATGCAAAAAAAAATAATCATGGCATCAGTAGCTAAAGAGGGCTTACAGAAAGGCTGGAGAGGGACTTTTCACACAGGTACGAAGTGATAGGACAAGAAGGAATGGCTTTCAGCAGGAGGACAGGTTTAGATTGGATATGGGGAAGAAATTCTTCCCTGTGAGGGTGGGCAGGCCCTGGCACAGGGTGCCCAGAGAAGCTATGGCTGCCCCTGGATCCCTGGCAGTGTCCAAGGCCAGGTTGGACAATGGGGGTTGGAGTAGCCTGGACTAGTGGAAGGTGTCCCTGCCCATGGCAGGGGTGGGAGTGAGATGAGCTTTCAGGTCCCTTCCAACCCAAACCATTCCACGATTCCATAAGCCTTCCCTGGTGCAACTTGAGGCTGTTCCCAATGTGTTTTAAATGCCACATGACAAAACCATCTTACAACAACTTGCCTTACCTGAAGGCAGGGAAGGAAAGGTGAAAGGGGGTTATGAGAAAGAGCTGTGGTTCTTCAGAAATGCAGATGCTACACAGCTTTCCTTGAGCTTGAGGTAAGCCTTGAGCTCTGAGGTACATTCACCATCCTCAAGGCCCTGTGATTCTGAAGCACAGAATGTAATTCCTCTGCCTCAGGAAGCTCTGTGTCAGGGCAGAGAGGATGCTCAGAAAGCAGCAATGTTCTCTCAGGGTCAGTAAGTCCAGCAGGCAGCCAAGGGAAAAGTCAGCATGTCCAGATATGCCTGGCATTTTCCAGGGACAGTCCCAGCACTCTGGAGGGAGCAGAGCCATTAAGAGCAGGGTGATTAAAAAGTGCTGGAGTATCTCACTTCCCCAAGCACTCAGCCCCAGCATTTGCATGCAGACGTACCTTCTGTTCCAGACACTGGAGATTCACGGAGATGCTGCTGCTGCATTTATGTTTTCCTGCTGTGTTTCCTCCTCTTTTATGGATTTGTTTACCATCTCCTTGACCCCTGGGATCCTGACCAGTGATTTCTTACCTTGCCCCTGACAGCCCTTAGTCCAGACACGTCCAAGGCGAGTCTTGGCACCGCTACCACTCCTGCCAGGTTTTAATCAGCTACAAGACATTTGCCACTGCCACCAAGGAGCTTTAAACAATCAAAGCGCTTTAAAATTTAATCTCGTGTCACAAATAGAATTTATATTAATTCACTGCTTAAATATTGATCTAAGACAAGATCCTGAGCATCTCCCCTCCTGCTTCCTACAGCAACAACCAAAGCAGAGCTCTGTGTTTTATATCACATCCCCGAGGCTCAGCTGAAGAAAATTAAGGTTGCAAAACCCAAATGTGAAAAAATGTCGGTGCAACTTCTAATCCCCTCTCCTCTCCCCCATGTCAGGATGCAGTTTCTGATGTTGTGATCACATCCTATTTTCTTCCCACGGGGCCCCAGCCTCATTCAGCCATTGGGCCGTTGCTGAATATTTCTTTTTATCCCCTCATTCAGCGTCTGGCCCCAGGCCATATTCTTCAAATTCCATCCAAACGCCACAATTATTAGCTTCCTCCTGGGCATTCCTTGCATGTTCTCTCTCATACATCTCCCAAGCAGTCACAGATTCATCTTTGCCCCTCTTTCCACCCCTGGTGAGCATTAGCACATCATCTTGCTTATGTTAAAGCAGGAAATCAGAGACAGGATCGAATTGATCACAGCTAAGACTCAAAGCTGCAACTCCCTCCTGTGCTTCCCTTCATCCTTAATGAGCAGGTAGGGAAAGACCTTATGTATTACTCGTTCAGTGTCTCCTCTGGGAAAAAGCACTGTCAGTGGAAATATCCCAGCAGCACTTCTGCTAGAAAACAGGGAAAGAAAAGGCTGCAGTTTTCAAGAAACTGGGTAGATTGTGTCAGCTTTGAGCTTCAAGAGTCCTGCTCCTGGCAGGAGCAGAGCAGCACCCAGACACAGCCCTTAGTGCCTGGAATTGGAGGCAGCTGGATGGGTAACTGCCCATCTCTTTCTGAGGAAGAGAGGGGTTAAAAAAAACTTGGCACACATAAAGTGGTTAAAATTAATTTTGTTGTCACAAGCAGTAGAGGGTGTTATAGGCAAATACTGCTTGGAAGGAAGAATTCAGCTTGCAGAGGAGAGGAGGCTGCTGTTTATATAGCACAGACTGGTTTGGGTTGGAAAGGTCCTTAAAGCTCATCCCATTCAACCCCTGCCATGGGCAGGGACACCTTCCACTGTCCCAGGCTGCTCCAAGCCCTGTCCAGCCTGACCTTGGACACTGCCAGGGATGCAGGGCCTCCCTACCCTCACAGGGAACAATCCCTTCCCAATATCCCATCTACCCCTGCCCTCTGGCAGGGGGAAGCCATTCCCTGTGTACTGTCCCTCCAGGTCCTTGTAAAAAGTCTCTCCATCTTTCTTGCAGGATCCCTTCAGGTACTGGAAGGCCACAGTGAGGTGACCCCAAAGCTTCTCTCCTCCAGGCTGAACATTCCCAGTTCCCTCAGCCTTTCCCCATGGATCTGCTCCATCCCTCTGATCATCCTGGTGCCTCCTCTGGACTCTCTCCAGCAGCTCCTTTCTGTGCTGGGCCCCAGGGCTGGGGCAGCTCTGCAGGTGGGGTCTCAGCTGAGCAGGGCAGAGGGGCAGAATTCCCCTTCCCCTGCTGCCCATGCTGTGGGATCAGCCCAGGGCACAATTCTCCTGCTGACCCCAGAGGGAAGAGCAGCCTCCAGCCCAGGCAGGAGCTGCAGCCTTTGGAGCATCTGACAGCCAAAATAGCACCTCCCACACCTTAACTGCTTTGCCATGTAGGAAAACATGGGGGGTTTTGTCAGAAAAGTGTAAGAAAACAGCTTTTTCCTGCCAGCCTTGTGAGTTTGGCTGGAGCAGGTGCTTGAGACCTGCTGAGGTGTGTTGTTGCTGCTGCTGCTGCTGTTGCTGCAGGAAGCTGCTTCCTCACCCTCCCTGCGGTTTCCCATTACATTTCTGCCACACAAATCTTTTATCCCCCCCTTCACTTTTTGTCATAGTAGCCAGGACTGAAATTGGAGATGACAGAAGCACAGAGCTGTTCACGTTAACAATGCCAGCAGGCTGTGTGTTTTCTCCTCTTGTCACAACCAAAGCCTACTGAGGTTTATCCTTTATTTTCCCCCAAATGCTTCCAACTCTGTAAAACATCATGGCTGGAGAAAGCATGCTTAAAAAGTCATCTGGCAGAGTCACATTCACCACCAGCTGAGAAGTTTGGCATAATTGTGAGACTAATCTTATTTTAGCAGCAAGGCAGGCTTAAACAGGCTCACGAGCCTGAACTGCTCCTGATTTCAAAGCCTTTAGACTGCAGGCTAAAGGCTTTGAAATCAGGAATTAATTCCAACAACATTTCAGTCAATTTGGCTCATAGAATCAATGCTGAGTTGCAAGAGACCCACCAAGACCATCGATCCAACTCCTGGCCCTGCACAGGACACCCCAAGAACCCCACCCCGTGCCTGAGAGCATTGTCCAAACACTTCTTGAACTCAGTTTGTGTCTTTAAGGCCACACTGATTGCTGATTCTGCCTGCACCTCTCCAACCTGAAAAATGTTTGTCTGTAATAAGACAAAAGAGAAAAGAGGGATTACTCCTACCAGGTAATCACCATGCAGTACCTGTGAGGAACAGGTAACTGCTGACCTGAATCAGCCAGCAGTCATCCTAAGCCTGGTGATTTTTAGAAAGAGAGAATGGGAAAAAAAAGAAAAAAACAGCAGCAGCATTAAAAACCCTTTTTCCTCTCAGGGCCTCACTTTCCCCTCCCAACCTTTGTCTCTTGCTTCTTTATTTTCCAGAAGCTGCAGGGCAGGGTTTCCCTCCCCCGTGTTTGCCCAGGGCTCAGCACAATGCCTGACCTGTCAGGCCCCGAGTGTGGCGAGGGGACCCTGAGGAGTGGCCCCTGCCTGCACTTCCTTGTCACCAGCCCCACGTCTCGGTCCCCTCTGCTCCGTGACTGCTGCCCTTGTGTTCTGGGCCGTGGTGAAGAGGTGCCAGGCTCCTTGAGCCCTGCTCCACATCCTCTTGCTCTCACACAAACCCCGTAGCATTTTCCCCAGCCCCCAGTACGGCCCAGTCTCATTTCTGAGAAAGAAATACAAGGTGGTTTTGCAGCGGCAGCGGAGCTTCCTTCAGCGATGCTTTAACGCACACGATTTAGCGCTCGTTTAATCACAAAGGACTTTCCAAATGAGGTGAGGAAAGCTGGAGTCAGAGTCAAATGTTTTCCCTTCCACCTCCTTCCATCCATCAGGATAAACCAGTGAGACCCACGAAGCGCTGCACCAGTGCAACTTCAGCATGGGAAAGCACGAGATATTCCTGAGGGCAGCCCAGAAAAACCAGGCATCAAAGAAGTCGTCGTTCAGCCCATACACAACCCAGAGACAAACTGTGCCATGTCCTGGAATAACAAGGACAGTGTTCCCTTTGGCAGTGAGTAAAACATAGAGGCACTCTGGGGGAGGAAAAGAAAAACCACACAAAGGTAACCCCACCGATGCCAGATTCTTCTCCTGGCTCATGAGTGGCCCGAGGGACAGTTTGCATGCTCAGCACAAACCCTTCCAGGAAGGGCATGCTTAAGCCTTAAAACCAGTCCAACACCAGTAGGCACGCTCACCTCAGCTGGACTCAAAACCAACGAGCTTTTCCAAGTGTCAGGAGAGGTGGGTCAAGCAAACATGCAGAGTTAGAGGGCCCTACAACACTAAAACAAGGCATGTACAATTTGGCAGGATTTTAAACATCTCTTTATAACTTGAGCAGGGAAAAAAACCCCATATTGCTAAGCTTCACTCTAAATAAGAAGACCAGGCTTTCTTTTGAGCAATAAAAGTGAGATTTGAACTGGCAATCAGGCTACAGGCAAAAGAAACTTCTTAAGCCCATGTTTTAGACTCTGCTTCTACTTTGTGGGAGTGAAGAAAAGGGACATCAGTGAGGATTTAAAGCTCTGACCTTCCCTCCAAGCTGTGAGCTGCCAGAAGTCACTCTGGGGACTCTGGAGTCCGGTCACTTGATGTGTTTCTTCCTCATCCCCATTACAGCATTGCTGATTTTCCCCATAACACCCCTATTTGGGAGTTGCTATGACAATTTGTAGCATTACTTACAGTGCTGCATGCACAGAGAGATAAGAGGTAGCTTTCTTTCCCAGGATTTAATCTTAAACCTTGAATAAGAGAGTTAGGCTCAGTCCCGCTGGTTACCTGCACTAACAGGTGAGTTAGAGGCTCTAATCCAACCTAAATCTGATGTAATGTCCTTGGGCACAGACACAGCTCAGTTCAGAACAGACACGAGCCTACAAGATGGACCAGAAACAGTAAATAGAACCCCAGTGCATTCAAGGCTACATTATCCTCCCCCTTCAGCGTGTGGAAGCAATTTGGAGGGAGTTCACAACTTAATGCAAAGGGACACTGAGCAAACAGACAAAGATTCCAAGAGGGACTCAGGGATCCCTCGCTGTCTGATTCACAGGCAAGGAGAGGCAGCGCTCTCCTTTGCTTTTAAGGCATAACCTTGAAGTTTCTCCCCCTGAACACATTTGTCTCTAAAGCTGAAGGGCTCCTCTGGTTCACAGCAGCTCTGCCAAGTCACCCAAAAGAAGCTGTAAACACCAAGCACATCTCTTCCTTCAGACTAGTCCACAAGGGCTCCCATTTGGGCACCAGTAGAACCTGAAATAACTATTTTGATCCTGTTTTGGAGATGTGTCCTCTAGCTTTTAATCAGGGTGAAGCGATGCAACACTGAAGTCAGAATTCTGCTTGCCCTGTCCTGTTACCCCATATCTGATGTCCCCATGCCACACCTAACAAATGTGGGGATCAGGTCCCCTCAAGGTGTCAGTCACCCTGAACACAGCAGGTACACAGGGCTTCCAGCTAAAAATTTGTCACTTTCACATCAACCTTTTCCTTCAACACTTCATTTTTCAGCGGGCCTGTCCTTTCTGTTGCCCTCATTTACCCGAAACACCCCTGTTGCAAAAGCTGCAATCATCCCATAATATCCGTAGTCTTAACATCTGACCCACAGCAACTGTGCTTGCAATCATCTCGGTGCTTATCTGATAAACTAATGCTTTATGGAAGCAATTATGTCCTATCTGCAGCGCCTCATGGCAACGTCCTCCGAAGGGCTGCAGCGCTCCAGCCCCCTCCTCCCTCCACGAGCCGCTCACAATATAAAAAGAAACTGGATATTAGCTGGCTCAGCAGGAGGAACCACTTGACATTCCTCAGTCAGAGGAGGCAGAGAGGGAGATTATTGTAAATTGGAGCAGACGGTCGCTTCTCGGTGCAGCGCAATCCGGTGTCTCCAGCGGTAACCTGCACGGGAAAGGCTCCAGCCTGAGCATCCCCATGGCTCATAAATCAGCTGGATGGCTGTGGGGACACCCCACAGGGATGGGCTTCCTCAGAGGTTGACAACCTCCCCCCTGTCTGTGAGAAATCCCACAAAGTACGTACAGCACCACACCGTTTCCTCCGGCACTGGAAAACCCGTGTGCCTCACATCCTTCCGTGTCCTGATCCCCATCTTCTGCTGGGTTTGTTCTGTTTATCTCCTGCACCTGGGTTAATTGCTGCAATTGACTGATACAGGGTGGTGCAACGGGATGTAAATGCAGGAGGAAAAAAGAGGAAAGGGAAAGACCTGGGTGGGCTGCAGAAGCATTAGGAAAAGCAAGGCCAGCTGCATCCTGCAGCAAGCCAGATCAGCTGAGGGGTGTAACACACCCTTTAAAACGTTAATGGTGCAAATTCAATAGCACTGCCTGGGTTGTTGGTGTTCTTGCTGGCTGCAGGGGGGAGTCCCATGGCCCTGTCACCACCCAGGACAAGGAGGACACCCCACACTCGGGGTACTTGTGGGCTGGAGTTTGTCCTTTCCCACCCCTCTTGCAGCACAAGCCTGGGTCACTGTGTCTTCCAGGACTGGGAACGATAAGATCAGCTCACAGAGCTCCAACATTTATTATCATGCACAAACAATGCTAACATCTGTCCAGCTTTCTGGTCAGGATAAATACACCAACACTCCCTCAACGTGAAGTCTGCTCTGAAAGCTCATCTAACAGCAGGCAGGGCCTTTTGCTGTTCTCATCCCTCTTTGAGAAGCTCTAGGAACAGCAGCTTGGTGAAGCACATGGATGGGTCTAGATTGCACCATCGAGGCCAATGGCCTTTATTCCAAGGATTAAGGAACAAGTCAGCTGTCCCTGTTTCCATAGCCACTGTTTTCCCCTCAGCATGACAACATGAATGAACTGGTTCTCTCCCCACTCAGCCGAGTCTCAGTGCAGAAGGAATTTCTTAGCTCTGTTCCTAGAGAGGCATTTGCAAAGATTTTTAACACTAATCACTGCCAAGAGTCTCCATCTGGCAAAGGAGAACAGGGCCTGGAAGTGTCTTCACTGCCACAGGTGTTATTAACACCTTCCTGTGACAAATGTGCTGTTTGAGCTCTTCTCTGAATAAAAACCTCATTGCTCGCTTCTTGCTCTTTTAGGTTGATTCCCCAGGATATTCTGATCTGCTTTTCCCGTGAAAAGCCACTGACAGCCAGTCCATGCTCATATCAGAACTCCACCTATTCCTACCAAAACTATCAAGTGAGCAGGGTTATCCTGGAAACGAGGATGGCCTGAGGTGACATGTGACATGTTCCATGCCACATAATCCCATAGCCACCAGACCAGATATTTAGCAATTGCTTGGAGTGCAGTAGTTGCTACCATAGAAATAAATCAAATTATTTTCCTCACTTCACATTTGAAAGAGAGCCCACAGCTTCACTCCAGCACTGGCACCAATCTCACCCTCCCTTAACCTGCTGTTAACTCCAAGCAACCACTTCAGAAAGGCAGAACAGCACCACCAGCTTTAGAAACACGAATTGGTCCTCATCCCAAACATGCAGAGCCTCAAAAACTGGGGGAGTCCTTTCTCCAACAAGGGGCACTGGGGGAGGCACCTTTTCTACTAAACCATCTTCTCAATTAGCACTACTGAATAAAACTCTTGGCACTGTTGGAGGCTGTAACTTCAAGCATTTGAAGGACGCTTCAAGCGTTTTAGAATGAAGCTGAAAAGCTTTTATGCTTGTTTTAATAAAATAGCATTTGAAGAGTCCTATTTTTACAACAAACCCAGAAACGTCTGCAAATGGTTTTCAGAATACTTTGTAGTTAAAAATCTCCTTCTAAATGTAATGGCTCCCACTTCCAGGCTTGCTTTGTGAGAAATCCACACCCCCAGAGCCCTGGCATCACCATGTGCCAATTCCTGCTTTCACATCAGGTTGACACAGTCTCCTCTTTCCAACCAGCACTTACATCAAGCTGTGGGCAGACACCCAGAGGGAGCTGGACATCATGCTCCAGAGAGAAAGAGAGGAGTTCCTCCAGCCAGAGGAGGACCTCGAGAAGGTGATGAAGATGTTGGCCACTGCCTATGTCCAATACCTGGAAATCTTCCGTAACCTGGAGGAGGCCCACGACCACCTCATCCACCAGCAGAAGCGGGCAGCGGTTCGGCAAGTGCTGGATGGGGTCATTGGCCGCATCCTGGAGATCAAGAAAGAGATGGTGGCCCTGGACAAGTCCGAGTGTCACCACATGGAGGACATCCTGATGGATCTACAGCGTGTCCCGGTAGGGTGGCCTCGATTATGGGTTAATTCATAGGGAAGATGGGTTTTATTTGTAGGTGTTTTATTTGTAGGCCTGATAGGCCAAACAAACCCAGCCGTGAGGGAGAGTCTGGTGCTCCTTTGGCATCTGGCTCAAAGATATCACCAGGAAACTTCCAAATTTTTCACAGCCCACGGACATGATCTTCCATGCAGCAGGCAAGGAAATGGTAACACGTAGTTTGAGGGTGATCACAAAGGATTTCAGGGTTTTGGGACATTTAGTAAGGGATTCTGGGGTACAAGTTGTTTTACTCCTGACATTTCCAGTTGAAAGCAGCAATATCAAAAGGAACAGATGGCTTCCCAGCTGGTGTCACCACCATAATTTCGGGGGTTTTGACAATGGAATGGCCTGTGCAGTGCCGTGAGTGCTGGCATCAGATGGGACTCACCTTTCTCAGTGAGACAAGGGAGTCTTTGCCTGGAAGCTAGTGGGGTTCACTGGCAGGGCTTTAAACTAGATATGATGGGGAGGGGGACAGTATCAGCCTTGTCCTTGGCAAGCTGTGGAATAGTAGGAAAAATGAGAGGGACAACATACCTGTGAGGGCCTGTGCAGGTGTCTCTGACTCAGCCACACTGGAGCACACCTGCAGTCTTACAGAGACAAGCCAGGGGCTCCTGAAATAACAGAAACCAACAGGACAACATTGGAGATATACCCTTGTAGCAAAAGGGACAGGTCAGGGGGTGATGCTGCCCCTCTGCTCAGCCCTTTGAGGCACATCTGGGATGATGTGTCCAGCTGTGGGCTCCTCAGGACAAGAAGCTCCTGGATCAGGCCCAGTGGAGGATGCAGAGGTGATGAAGGGACTGGAGCACCTCTGATGAGGAAAGGCTGAGGGAGCTGGGGCTCTGCAAGAGGAGACACAGCTGAGGGGGGACCTCTGTAATGTGAGTGAATATCCAAAGGGTGGGTGCCAGAGCACAGACCAGGCTCTGCTCCACGGGGCCCAGCACTGGGACACGAGAACAGGCAGAGACTGATGGCCAGGAGTTCCACCTGGACAGGAGGCAGAACTTCTATCCTGAGCAGTGAACAAAGTGTCCAGAGAGGTTGTAAATATCCCCTCACTGAGGATATTTCAGAGCCATCTGGACACAGTCCTGTGTCCTGTGCTCTGGGATGACCCTTCTGGAGCAGGGAGGTGGGACCAGATGCCCCTTCCAACCTGACCCATTCCATGACTCCATATTACAACATGAATTTGTATTCACAGAATCCCAGAATGGTTTGGGGTGGAAAGGACCTTAAAGCCCATTCAGTCCCACCTCTGCCATGGGCAGGGACACCTTCCACTGTCCTAGGTTACTCCAGGCCCTGGCTCTGGACACTTCCAGTGATCCAGGGCCTGCCCACCCTCACAGGGAACAATTCCTTCCCAATATCCCATCTAAACCTACTCTCTGTCAGTAGTAACCCAGACAGCTTTGCTGTGAAGTGTCAGGAGCTTGACTCTGCCACATTTTAGTTTGGGGTGAGACAGAAAATGGGCCACTGATGAGTGAAGTACAGAGCACTGCAGCCTGCCCTTCGTGGCACGGGGAGAGCAGCACCGTGAATATGTCAGTGAGGCCAAGTGGGGAAACTGTACTTTAAAAGCCGTAGGAAAAATGAGCTGGCGAAGGTGGTTACTTCTCTCGCAGACAGCTCCATCTATTGTCACATTCAGGTACCGCCGCTTTGCTAAAACCAACTGAAATTCCTGCTGTTTTCCAGGATCCCAGCTCCGAGATAAAGTGCCTGATATCATTATAGCATTATTGTGACATTTGCAAACCGTGTTTCTGTTTGCCACTGCACATCTGCAAATTCAGGATAGGAGTTGCCAGGAATTTTCACCAGCCCTCTACCTTCAACATTAAGCACTATTTTAAACTCTATTAAACACATCTCTGGGGAAAGTAATCCTTCAAGTCATATTTTGAAATCCCTAGCACTGCTGTTTTCATGACTCAGCAGTAAATCCATCTGCAGCAAAAAGCTGGCAAGTCTGAGAAGTCATGCCTGACATCTCCTCAAAAACAAGCATAAATTCAAATTCCTGCACCACACCTTGATTTTAAGAAGGCATAACATACCTACCCTACCACAAAAGAAATCAATCACTGCAGAGATTTCAGTTTTTTTCAAAGAAAACATTTTCCATGCTAGATAAGAATACAGATTTATGGGGTGTTCTTTTTAATAAAATATTTAAATATTCTTGAACAAAATTACTGGACAAATAACTCCTGTTTCTCAAAGAATCTGCCCTGAAGGGATATCTCCAGTCATTCCTTTCTCTGTATTATCAGGGGCTAAAATCCTGCAGGATTGAAGGCACAAGACACTACATTTTATATCTTATGTGATGCTATTGCCTATTTTGTACTATGTCACTGCAAGACCAAGCTTTCCTGTTTCTCCAGTTCTGTACCTCATGGTTTTGTGCAGTTGCCTTCCAACATCTAGCCACTCCATTTCCTGGGGTAATTGTGAAGGTATTTGCATCCATAAATCCCATGTGGAGCTGGGAGTGGCTAAAAAGCTGCAAATTTGACTCAAGGTTAAACACCCCAAGCCTGACTCTCCAATGCTGGGCCCCAAGAAGAAATCAGGAAGAAAAGCAGGCTCCCCACCCCTTCCAGCCCTGGCACTGGAGCTTTGATCTCTTTTTTCCAGTCAGTAAAAATCAGAATCCAGAATCACTTGGAATTAAAGGCCAGGTGAGACATCAGAGATACTCCCACACTGACTCATTTTGCTCCCTGGCAGCCTAAAAGTCCTCTCATCCTACAGGAGGGTGTCCAGACAAACCCCTTGATTCCTTATAATTCAAGATTTTAATCCACCCAGGGTGATTTGCACTAAGAGTACAGCACAGAATCATTTCCATCAACTCCCAATTATGCTGGAAGGTGCAAACAGGGAGCTTAGCACGACAAATACTGAGGAACTTTATCAGCCCAGACCTCTGCACTGATAAAGTCATTGGGGATAAACACAGTGGAAGCTTTCTGACTGCCATGGTAGGGATGCCCCTCAGCTGGGACATCCAGAATGGGGAATGAAATCTGTGAGCTGGCAGCTCAGAGGGGCTGTTTCCCTTGGCCACAGCCCTGCAGAGTCTTGCTCCAGAACTGGAAGGTGACAAGCAGCACATTCACCATGTGCCTGAGGCAGGGCAGGAGCAGAGCTTGTTCCTTCCAGCCAGTGCTGTTCTCCTCCTCTCTGTCCACTCCAGAGCTGGCACTGAGGATCAGAAGGTCTCCCTGAGCAGGTCAAAGCCCAGCCATTTCCACAGCAGACAGATCAGGGAGTAGTGAAAGCAGAATTTTAGGGAATGTGGACCAGAAGACACATTCCCCACACGCACACACTCAAACTGCCAGTAATTATCCTTGAAGAGTTACCTCCAGTCTTCAATAAAAGCAACAGGTTGTGTCACCCCTCAGCATCTTAACTTTTGGGGAGGGTTGTTTTGGTTTTTTTTGCCTTCCTCTCTGTGTCTTTTTGTTATGGACTTAAAACTTATAAGGAAATAACTGGGAGAAATATAAATCAGTACATCTTTTTCATTACAGAAATGAGTAAAGAAAGGCACTTCTAGTCATGCCTGATTTTAAGAAGAGTCTGAGATGCCACAGTCACAGGCAGGCACTTTGCCTACAGCTCAAAATACCTATTAAAAACCCTAGAATTGTGCTTTGGTTCCTTATAATGGTTAAAAAAAGGCAAGAGAACAGATCTATTTTTCATGTTGATTAAAACAAGAAGTGGGATGATGACACAACCAAAGGTATTCAGCTCGGTGGAAATCATGTTTAAATTTCTGGCAACCCTGCCAAATATTTTAGCAATTTGATAATATAATTGAGCCATTATAAGAAGAAAGATTTCTGGGCTCACATGGTTCACAAACTGTGTTGATTTATTTGTTTTTGTTGAGTTAGGCCTAAAGTAATTGAAAAGTAACAGCAGCTGTTACAAAGGTCAAACTCCCCAATACTCAAAACATCTTCAACAACCTCTGTCCTTATGTTATCACTTTGTAAAGGTGTTCAGTTAATCAGTAATGTGACTTAAATGCAGTCCTAAAAAGCATCGCATGCCTTTCTTCCTCTAGGAAGACATAGACATACCCATCCCAAAGTATTTTATTAAAGACAACCTGAGCATCCTGCAGGACAGGGAGAAATTCCTGGAGGAGATTTTGCTGAATGCTGGTTTGCTGGAACAGGTAAATGCACCCCACACCTACGTGCCATATTTGATTTGTTGAGTTTACAGCCCCATGAGCCACTGAAGTGAGAAGCACTTTTACAGCAGTGAGGAAGTAAAAGGGTGTTTAGATAAGGCACAGGCAAAAAGTAACCTTAGATTTCCCAGTCACATCTCGAGTCTGGGTAAGACCAAAGTGATTCTCCTCTGCTTTCTGCGTGTGAGAGTGTCAGAAAGAGCAGCACTTTGGCCAAGTTAATGCTTTATTTGTCTAACTAACCCTCACCATGTAATTAGTCCTACTTGCCACTCACTGGAGCAGCCAGAACTCAGCGTTCAGGTTAGCAGCACTGTTACAGTGTTGTTAGCAGCACATTCACTTGTTTATAACCTCTGAACAATAAGTGCAGTTTCTCTCGTGCAGCTACAGAGCTGCAGCTGCTGGGAGGAGCAGAAAACTTGAGTTTTGGCAGAGCAAAAGTCATTACAGACAAGTACACAAGAGCTCCAGTGAAGGCTGCTCTGGGTTTGATAGACTTCTGACCTTCTGGGAGTGTTGCCTCCAAGCAGGCCCTGCTGACCCCTGGAAGTAAACAACTGTGCCTGCATTTCTGGGCAACTTGGATCCATAGATGTTGTAGCCATAAGAGACAGTCCTGAAGGTCCACTCACAGTCACAGTGCTGCCCTGAATTCTCCCCAGCAGTGGTTGTGCCTGTTAATCCCACAAAAAAACAGAGGGAAAGTCCCCAGGGATGGAAACAGCCCCAGGCAGAGTGCAGAGACAGAGCACAGGCTCCCTGCTAGATGCTCTGCTGGGCAGCTGCAGTCCTCCCCTGGACAGCTCTGGGGGAGTTCTCTGCTCTTCTACTCGCCTGACCCTGCTCTGGGGAGATCCTGTTTCAGCACAGTTTATCCCGGAGCCTTTTTGCTTCCCAGAGTTCTGCTCTTGCCCCTTTCCAGCATGGCATCCATGAGGTTGTCTAGTGAGCAGCCAGCTCAGCCAGAGCACCAGGCTCTGGTAGGGCCCAGCTCTCCCTTGCCAGGCTGCCACAGGGAGCCAGAGGATTCAATAAACAGCAGTAAAATCACCTCACCCAGTGTAAATCCAGTGTTCTGTGCTGCACTTCCAGCTCACTCACCACTGGGACAGCTGCAGGGTTGTCAGCACTTCTTGTCCTCTCAGGAAGTCCTGGCTGCTGTGTAACCAACTGGAATTCTCCAGTGTCCATGGCAGTGCTGTTAGGAGCAGTCCAGCATAAATCAAAACCAGTGCAGTTCATCTCTGGAATCTGCTCTGCACATCATTTGTGTTATTCTGTTCAGGAAATCTCTATCATTCTGTCCTAGAAAGCCCTGCTGAAAGTAAGTGCCACACAATATAAATACAAGAATTAAGTATAAGCTGCCTCCAGCTGGGAGATAGACATCAAGAAATTCAGCTTTTCCAAGGGGAGCACGAGGGTTCTCAGGAGTGAGAAGGGGGAGTCCATTTCTCCATTTTTCTGATCCATTTTCTCCCTCTGACTCAGAACAGCCCCTCCTTCCATTTTCATCACAAGAACTGTGATCCCAGAAGCACATCCAGAAACCCATCCCTTCAGAAAAGGAAAGGAAAACATTCCACAGCCTAAGAAATTCTCCTTTTAGTAGGACAAAGCCCCATGCTTGTGTCTTTTTACTTAAATGGATCAAGTTCAGCAGGACTCCCTGAGCCACTGTGGCTTCCCAGCAAAGCAGGTTTTCCTCATCACACATCAACAGGAGTCTCTGCTGTTTGTTTCCTAAGATATTTTCATCTCAGGAACTTTCTACAAGTTCATTCATTGTTTCATCTTCTGACTGAGGCAGGCAGTTAACAAAACTTACCTTTTCTTTTTTCATTCCTTTTTTGTTGACTGTGCTGTTGAAGGAACCTGTCACAGCCATGACACTCGAAGAAGGCATTATGGTGGTCCAGGTGGCAGAACGGGCTCGCCAAGGCCGTGCTCGAGCAGCATTCATGAAGAGAATTTACCTTGAAGAGAAAAGGCAAAGTCAAAAAGAGGACCAAAAGAAGGGTAAAAATCCAGACGCTGCTGCCACTTGCGTTCAGAAGGTGAGTTTCTGATGTAGTAACAATTCTGGCAAAGCCAAATGACAATGGTTTGGTCAGGAGAGCAGCTGCAGACAGAAAGACAGCTCACAGGCTGGGAAGCATTCTGAAATTATCCTTTTTAGGGTGTCCAGCAAGGTGAAATACATCATTTAAACCATTTAAAAAATGGGACAGGACTCTACATGTGAGATAATGGAACCAGTCTTGCACTGGCAGTGCAGGACAACTTTATAACGTACATGTTGTTTTCCCATTCTGGTTTTTATGACCTCAGTTGCTCTTTCTGGCATCCCCTTGGAATTCAGTGCATCTCTGAATTCATGCCTTTTTCTGTGATCTCATGGAGAAGAGTTCATTCCATATCTAGAAAAAAGGACAGAGGGAGGTCAGTGCTAAATTCCACACAAAGTCCTTACACATGAATAATTCAGACAATTCAGCCCGACGAGAGCAGAAGCTCAGCCTAAACATAGGCTAAAGTACATGAAGCAGTGACAGCTGTCAGCCAGAAAAGCCACCCAGAGCAGTGTGAGGCGATAAGAAACCTCAAAATCTGTTTAAAAAAAAAAAAAATTAAAAGGCAGATGGCAACCTGTTAAAAAGCAATCGTTTCAATGGCATATTGTGCCTTTCCTTCCTCTATTTGTTTTTTCCTGTGTCTGCCCCAGCAAAGGAAGCTGTACCAGGGCCCATTTATCTCATTAGAGTTTTGTTTACAATCCAGGTTTGGCGTGGGTACCGCCAGCGCAAGGAAACCGAGAAACTCAGAGAGGAGGAAATGGTGTTCCTGGGCATGGTGAGTGGGGCTGTGACACAAAATGCCACACTCTGGTTGCTCTTTGGGCTTTTAGAATTCAACCCAAGAGGAGAAATTAATTTCTACAATTCCTCCTATTTTAAAAGGAGTCTCCAAGGAATACAGAAGTCAGCTGAAATGATAAATGGCACAGGAGTAGCACAATTTGTCTTCTGCTGAAGGAGTTTGTGCTGTCTGTACACTCCCCAATGTGTGTGGCAGATGTGGAAAGTGGCTGTGGAGAATTTGCCCTGGGTTCCAGGGAATTTGACCTAGGCTTGATCAGCAAGGAAATTTTATTAATCAACTTTTCAGTCACGATTTGGAGAGTGGGGAGCTGCCTTGTGGAGCAAGGAGCTGCCTTGTGGAGCAATTCATGGAGGTTGGAAAAGCTCTCTAAAGTCATCAAGTGCAACCATTAACCCAGCAGTGTCAAGCCCACCCCTAACCCATGTCCCCAAGTGCCACATCCACACATTTGTTGAAAACTTCCAGGGATGGTGACTGCACCACTTCCCTGGGCAGCCTGTTTGAATGCTTGACAGCCCTTCCAGTGGGCTAAAATAAGTAATTTTTCCTAATATTCAATTAAATTAAAGAAGCAAAATCCTCTTCTCCCACCCGCTTTGCAAGCCACTGCCTGTGCATCAAGAGCAGGGAAGAGAAACCTAAGAACTGGCATATTAATCCATCAGTATTTTCCTAAGTCCCTCTAAAAATAATCAAAATCTTCCTTACATCATACTGCAGAGGCACAGGGAAGTGAACAGCTGCCCATGATCAGTTAAACTGCATGGGGGTGAAAGAAAAAAAATTAAAGCAGCTTTTCCAGAAGGAATCTGTTCCTCCCACCCCCTTCCTCGCAGCAAATACCCAAACAATAGGATGAATTCTTTACTGTTGACTTTTTTTTGCCCCCCTTCAAGTCTTTGGAGGCACTAACAGGTGTCAAGCCTCACCCAGCTCCAGCAGCGCAGCCCTTGTACCTCTAGTAAAGTTCTGGTAAAGCAGCAGCACATCACAGAAACATTCAGCACTGCTCTGCATTTGTTAAGTTTATTTCTGCTTCCATGTTCTACAGTTCTTAAGTGATTCGTTTATAAAATGATAATTTAATTTTGATTTAAAACATGCTTTCTGCTTTTCCCAGGCAGTTTGGGTGATTTTCTTGCCCAGCAATGGAATTACCCTTACCTGCTTTATAGGGTTCTGAAAACTGATTGTGCCTAGAGAATACATCTCACATTAGTTAAAAATAACATGAATACTTTACCTTTAGGAAGGAAAATGTACATTTACCTAATCTTTGCCTTGTTAAGCACAGGTAACACCTTATGGATTACTGCCTTTAGTATCTGCTGGTGTCTAACAGCTGAACAGAGCCTTGGGTGCCTGTTCTGCCTCTGTTTAAGACAGAATTCCCAGAGATTTTTAACTAGTGCAGACCTAAATACTCGGGATGTACTGAAAATGAGTTAGAAATGACACCTTTAGCAAAACAAGGGATTGTTTCCTGTCAAATCCCATGTTTCTGTCGAGTCTTCAGGAAGGAAATCCCAATCTGGCGTCAGTTATTTGAGGGTTCACAGCCAAGCCCTCTTTTCATGGTGGCCCAGTGTGGGAGGAACTGGTAAGTAGGATGTGAACAGCCTGGTTTCTGGGGAGCATAATGTAATCTATGTGATCAGAGGGATGAAGGGAATTAAAACCAAACACATCGAGTGCATTCAGTTCCTGACCTCCATTTAAAAGCAAGAGAATTGATGTTTGCTCCCCTGCACTCTGACTCACTGCTCTTTATCAAGTTTATAATCAAAGCATGTGGGGGAAAAAATTGGGAACTCTAAATAAAACTTTTTAAAAATCTCTTCATCTTTACAGGGTTTTTATATTCCCTTTTCCTTTCCATGCTGCATTCCCTTCCCTGGTCTCCAAAGGAAGCAGACATTGGTTCCCACTGACAGATAGGCAGGGAGCTCCAAAGGTCAAGTCCCTGTGATGTATGATCACGTCAGCCCTCTAAAAAATGACCACAGATCTTCATGTGTAAATATGTTGAATTTGCTTTTCTAATGCTGCACGACTTAGATAAATTAGAAGACCCAACCATCCATTACTCCAAGTCCATCCCAAAGGAGACTCGACTTTTGTTGCAATAAATATAATTTCTCTTATAATTAGGGCTTTTTTTTCCCAAATGTCTGTGTTACTTTCAGACAAAGACTGCTTTGCACAAAGAGCTGATCCATTCGAAGTTCTGTGTAAAAGATTTCTGGGAAAATTCAACTGTGATGACCTAAAAAAAATAGGAAAATAGGTGTCAAACCCAAGAATTGTCCAGTCTTTTGCTTAATTCAGCATTATTTTCTTTACTCTCTATTTGCTTCACAAAAAACTAATGTTATCTCTTCTGGAATTCAATTCTATTTCATCTTTTGTTTGATGATGGAGAACAAGCCTATGTTCCAGAGATTTTTCTTGGCTCAAAAGTAACGCCTCATTATTATTATTATTATTATTATTTATTAAAGCCTAATTGCAGAAGCAGCATGATTCCCTCAGCACATGTTCTCCAAAGCCCTGATAAATCACACTTTGCAGTCCCAGTTTAATTTGTGAAGAGAAGCAAGCCTCCTAAGAGCACATATATCTTGATAACTGTATCCTGACCTGCTTCCTCAAATCCCTGCCACGGGGCTGTTTGCCGCCAGCTCCAGCGCGACCACCAGAACCACTGTTCCAGGCACAGGGTCGTGTTTAAACCACACTGGTGTGGCAAGAAAACACACGTGATGTGTGAGCAAACCTGCATTTCCCTGCTCTGTTTTACCCTCACAGCTCCATTTAACCCACCAGGTTTTCAAACTGCTCAGTTCTTCTGGCATTTATAGATCCCCTGTCACTAAAACCCCCCCTTGGAGGTTATGATTGTTGAGTTTTGCTGCAGAGCTCGCTGTAGGTGGCTGTGTGACTTGGTTTTTGGCAACTGCTTTGTGTCACAGTAGCACAGAATGGCCCGAGCCTGATCCTGGATCCACCCTTGGCGCTCTCCCTCTCCTTCCCTGCAGGAAGTTATACTTTTAATCTCAGAGCACAGGCTGCTGGAAAGAGGAAAGGCTGGGTTTAACACCAAACATTAGGATAAACAGTTTGCCATCAGACTGATTTATGAGAGAGTAGGAGGATGTAGGGGACTGGAGGGAGAGTTGGCTTAAACCATTTACACGGAAAGGAATCTGAAGCCCAATGCCAAGGGCACCTGGCCTGTCACAGGGATAGTGTGGCCAGCAGGACCAGAGAGGTGATTTTTTTCCCTGTGCTGGGCACTGGTGAGGCTGCACCAAGTGCTGCATCCAGCTCGACCTTCTTCTTCTCAAAATATTCTGGAAGCCAGACCAAAAAAATTCCAGTCAATGCCTTGGTAAGTGCTCTGTTGTGTCTGGAGAAGTTCAAGTTCACCAAGTGCCTTATTTTGTCAGAACGTTCCAAAGTTGGCAAGGAAAAGTTGTTATGGAACCTCCTGAGGATTTTGTGGTGTCTGCACCACCCAGAGTAAATCAAACCAGCTTCCCTAAGCCTTCTGAGCCGCAATTAGAGGAGTCCAGGAAAAAAGAATACAGGAAAGACAAGTCCCTCTCTCCACCTGCAGTGCTCTGATACATTCTTCCCTAGTCCTCTTCTCCCTGGGCTGGGCTGACTCAGAACAGCCCCTCCTTCCATTTTCATCAGAAGAAGTGCAATCCCAGCAGCACGTCCAGAAACCCATCCCTTCATAAAAGTATTCCATAGCTTAAGAAGTCCTCCTGGTTCTTTATGTCTGTTTTTCCAAATGGATACAGTTCAGCAGGATGCATGAGCCCTATAAGGCCACTGTGGTTCCCACTGGAGCATCAGCTTTTCCTCCTCACACATCACCACACCTGATTCAGCTTCTCCTAAAGGTGCTCAGAAAAACATATCTCCCAGAATATCAGACTTCCAGGGTATTGCAAGGACAAGCCAAACCCCAGTTTAGGGTCTCACAGGTACAGCTGTTGATTTATGCTCACAGAGCCCAGTCCTGAAATTCCAGCCCTTCCCAGAGAGTTAGTGGTGCAACACCTGCTGTTCTATGATTCTCTTACATAGTATTCCCACCATCCTTCCTTCCTCTATATCCAAAGTCCCCTTGGATGGGGTTTCGAGCAACCTGGGATGGTGGAAGATCCCAACCCCTGGCAGGGAGTGGAATGAGATGAGCTTTAAGGACACTTCCAACCCAAACCATTTCGTGATTCCATGATCCTTTTCACATGAAGGCATCTGTGTGGTGTTAAATAAAAAGCTGTTTTCTCCTTCGTACCTCTTTTAAACATAGCCTAATTTAGGCATGTTGTCTTGGTTAACGCTTTATTTATATCTGGGAAAACGGCCTGCCAAACATTCCTCCTTCTCTGAATTCCTGGTAAATATAATTCATTTCACCCAGTCTGAAAAAAAAATAAAAATCAGCATTTCCCAGAATAGCTTTCTGTGTAAACATTATAGACTATGGCTAAATAAATATTATACAGGGTTTAACAAACTACAAACTCCATCAAGTGAAATTTAAAATATTTCATCAGCTCTTGAAAGTGGGCAGCTAGAGCAGTGCTGCAGATCAGGCCTGGTTTTGCCAAGCTTAAGATTAAAATGACTTTTGCTTGCCTGGATGTCAGCACAAAGTTCTCTGTTATTTCACATCTCAGCAGCGATAACTAACCTGCCCTGTTTTCAATAGAAATTTTAAGCCTGCTTATTTTTGAAACAGAAAGACTCTGGGAAGCAAGAAGCATGCTAAAGAATGTGGCTTTCGTTGGCTGCAGTCGTACTAACAATGAAATCACTGCCTTTCAGAGCCCAAAACATGCCTGCCATGTTCAGTACAAGTGTAACAGCGTGCCCAGGTGTCATACCAGAAATAAACATAACCAAAATTACATCAACTCCTCTGGCCCTGAATGCAAACCTTTTGTCCACTTCAAATTTTCTTTATCTTCCTAAAAGGTGTTACATGTAAATGTATTTATAAATATATAAATCTCTAAACCAACAGTTTTCAGTATTTTTTGAACAAGGCCTCCTGCTACAAATGCTTTGTTGGAATGCATATGACAATTACTTTAATTGGCAAAGCCATTGGAGTGAGTCAGAGAGTAGGGAAGCTTTAATGAATGCAATATATTTTGCTTACTTGTTCCTTTTTTTTTTGGTGCCTAATTTAGGAATTCAGCCATATAATTGATGTGGCTATCACCATTTAATGGTGGAACCTCTATTAATACAATTTTCATTTGGGGGGTTGGAACTGGATGGGGCTTTAAGGTGCTTCCAACCCAAACCATTCCATGACATTATGATTCACAAGATAAGAGACCTCTTTAAAATCTATTCTTCCCTCAGCCTGACAAATTATACTGAGGAAATAAAGCCAGGCTGCAGCTCAATCCTACAGCAAACTTTTATATGTAGTCTGGATCACGGTTTAAAATTCAGTAGAATCTTATCATAAAATCACAGAATTGTTTGGGTTGGAAGGGACTTTAAAGACGATCTCATTCCACCCCTTGCCACGGGCAGGGACACCTTCCACCTGAACAGTAATAGTTGTAAGTAAAGAACAGGACCCCAGCTGCACTGGCAGTAAATTCTTTTACTCTACATGCCTGTGTAATCCAAAGGTATAAAAAAAATAACTTCACTTTCACTACTGGTGAAAATAAGTGACTGTTACAATTACTTACTTTAAAAATATTTGGAGATAAAGCTTCTCCCCTGCAAATGTACTGAAAAAAATGCTACATAACTGGTCCATCTTTTGAAATCCTACAATTATGGGCAATCCTGGCTGTGGCAGAACATCTCCTGGAGCCCCATAAAACCACGGAGCATGTGCTTCAGCTCTGCTGTTCCAGGCCCATGACAAGAAGCTGTCCTAAATTAAGTATCCAGTAATAAAAGCTGCAGTAAATCTACCTCTCAGGCGTAATAGGGATGTTAGCCCTGCGACATGGAGTGAAATGAAATGTATTTATTTCACTGCCACGAAGGCTCTTTCCCTCATGAGCGCAGCTGCAATGGAACAATTGAGGAGCAGTTAGTTCCACAGCAGGGCCTCCTCCTCCTCCTCCTCCTCTGTGAGGAAGAGCAGCCCCAAGCGTGCTCAGCCAGCCTGCACACCTCCAAGTGCTGTATAATGAACAACAAAGGCTCTGCTGGGGAGCTGACTCAGCACCGAGGCAGCACTTTCCAGCCAGGAAAGGGATCAGAGCAATCAAAGTCCCGAGTTGGGAAGGGAAAACGGACACAGTGTTGTGGAATCGTGGAGTGCTTTGGGTTGAAATGGGCTTAAAGCTCATCCAGTTCCACCCCTGCCATAGGCAGGGACACCTCCCACTCTCCCAGGCTGCTCCAAACTCCAGAGTCCAGCCTGGCCTTGGACACTGCCAGGGATCCAGGGGCAGCCACAGCTGCTCTGGGCACCCTGTGCCAGGGCCTGCCCACCCTCCCAGGGAACAATTCCTTCCTAATATATAAACTGAATTTCCCTTCTTTCAGTTTGGAGCCATTCCCCCTTGTCCTGTCACTCCAGGCCCTCTCCATCTTCCTTGTATTCCCTTCAGACACTTGGAAGGGGATCTGAGGTTTCCACACAACCTTCTCTTCTCCAGCCTGAACATCCCCAACTCCCTCACCCTGTCTCCAGTCCCCTTATCACCCACATGGTCCTTCATCCCACTGACTTACCTGGGAGTTGTAGGGAATGTCTTCTCCCTCCTACTGGTGCATCTTCCCCTTCCCTAAAACCCAAATTCATTTGGGGAACGAGTGAAGAGCAGAAGAATCTCATCAGCATGCTCGTGACTGATGAGTTGGAATAAAATTCTCTTTTAGACAAATGTCCATTTTGCCTTATTAATTTAAACAAGGATTTTAAAGACAAAGCCCATCAAACATTAGATAAGCCTTTTAAGTTAATGGACCATGTAGTCCTATTTTCCCACAAACTCAGGAATCTTCATATTATGTCCTATTTTTACAGCAACATCAATTATTAATATGTATACTTTTGCTGACAGAGGACCACACTAAAAATGTGAGTTTCGTTATCCAGTTCTGGGTCATTAACTGTGAAAAGCTTGTAAATATAATGGTTTATTCACATGGGAAGCCTTCATTAAGATGCATTATTCTACAACTGATGTGGCAGCACTGCATTATCAAGTTCACTGTCTCCATCTAATATTTGTAATTTGTTTCTAAATGAGTTGCTGTTTGTAGGGCAAGTTAACAAATTTGAATTTCACATGGCCAGAGAAATTTCTTAAAGATGGGAAAATGCTTCTTCCCCTAAGGAAAAGCTATTTATTAGCATCTTCCTGGAGAATGCCTCCCTTTGATTCAGAAGCAGGAACATTAGAGGCGCTGAGAGAAGGGACATCAGAAATAAATTGCCTTTTGTCTTCCCTACATGCACACTGGAGGGCTATGGAAGCACACTCAGGATAACTTCAGAGCTCCACAACAGCCATGTGGACACCTGGAAAGCTCTCCCATGATAATGCAAGGCACAGGTCAAAGACTGGCCAGCAGGAAAGCATTCCGGCTGGAGCTGTTGGAATTCATCCTGTCTCTCTCTTGGCACTCCCCTGCCATTTCACTTCCTATTCCCTCCTGCATCTTCGGACGGCCAAAGCTTTTTCAGACTTTCTTTCTTCTTAGTTCTGCTCATTGACAAGAGAATAGAACCTCTAGCAGGGCTATTGGAGAGATTCTGGCTCCTCTTGAAGGCCCAAGAGCACCTGAAGACACTCAAGGCCCCAGGTTGTGTAGTTGGCTCCTCATTCCAGAGACAGGGTTAGGAACGTGTTAAACTCTGAAGCTGGTGAGGTTTAGGGTGACACATACTTCTGTGATTAGGTCAAGAACACTGTGGACAAAATAAAACAAGTTTTAACAGAGTGGCTTTCTTCAGCTGCAAAGAAGGAAGGTACCACCAATGCTATTCATAGCTTATTTTCTTTTTTCCAAGTGTTTTAATAGTCCAGAACATTTTACATCATCATTTACTCAACAAAAGACAGGCATTTTCTATGAAAATCCTTGACAAATGGTAGAGAGCTGACAGCTAAAACAGTGGCACAATTCCATCCTCTGGACATCTTCTCACATCTCTTCAGCAGCTCCTGCTGCTCCAGTGTCTACTTTTAGGTTATGTTGTTAAATTCCCTTCCACACTTAGTTTTGTGTACTTCATCTTCTTATTCCCTCCCTACATTATCAACTGATTCACTTCCTTGAGCATCCACACACTTGGATCAGTTCTTATAGTCCAAGGAAGCTGTTTTTAGGACAGGCCCCATTTCACCTTTTAGCCCACACATTCCTAAGTTCTGATGTCTCCTCATCCTTGTTTTTCTCAAGTCCCCTCATTTTTTGTTGACATAACTGCTTTGATTTCAAAGTCACAGGATGGAAAGTCAAGCCAGCTGTACATTCACCTTTGCTGCTTTATTTAAAAATCAAATGATCATGGCATGATGTCCTTGCTGCCAGTGCTTTTCTCCTCCTCCTCTCCCAGAAGAGGAGCCAGCCTCACGTTCCTGCCATGTGCTGGCCTCCTGATCTTCCCTCATGAACAGGGCACACTGTGTATGTTCCACATTAGCCAGACCCGAGTCCTTCAGGCCTCATTTATCACAGCCAGCTGTGCTCTTCATTTCATGCTCCCCTCGCCCATCGCAGCTGGAGTGTGTTACTGCCAAACAAGAAACCAGGATTGGCGGGGAAAGAGGAGAATACAGTCTTAGCAGCTTGGCCTGTTCTCTTCCCTGCCTTTTCTTCAGGGAAGTATTGAAGCTGAATGGCTGGAGTCTTGTTCTAGAACTAATTCTCATTTTTCTTGTAGTAAAACAGACTCTGGAAAAGAAAATTAAAAAAAAACAAACAAACAAAGGCTAAATAAAACAGAGCTTCTTCTCATAAGCTGTTCTGCAGGTTTATGTCTGTATTTCAGCTTTAGTGCTGAGTACAGCTCACAAACCCCTATCAGCAGATGTATTGATAACTGAATGGTGCTCAGACAGGGAGCTGCACAGATCTTTACTCAGGGTTCGGCTGCGTTTTGCCGGCCAGAACATATCCCATGGCCCTGTTGTTATCAGCATCTGAGCCAGCTGGTTCAGAGCAACCTGGACTGTGTCCACAGCAGCTCCATGACTCCGGGCTCAAGTGTAGATATGGGCTGTAGCAATTCACTTTTTGAGATAAGAATTTCCTACTGCTGAACTCACACTGGCACCTTCTTGCCAGTTGAAACAGCTCTCACCTCGTCCGGCTATGGGACGGGTGAATGGGAGGCAGTGAGAGCAGCTGGTCATCCAAGGCTCCCTCAAGATGCAGTGCAGAGCAGCTCAGAGGAGCTGGAAAGGTTCTGGGATGGCAGGGAGGAGCTCTGCTGCCTGTGCTGCTGCTCCTACACTGGTCTGAGCCCATTGTCCACCACTTCCCTTGCTGTGGGACTGGCCCTCAGCTGCTCCTGGGCTGGCTGATTCACCTTGTTACAGTGGGAAATGAGTAACTTGAGGAGGAGGGAGGAGAGGAAAAGACAAAAGGGATTGTTTTCCACTTTTTAGGGAGCTGAACTGGTTCACTGCAGGGTCAGGTGAGTGCCAGAGACTGAGCAGGAGAAGGGAGGGATCATGGATCCAGCAGCTCAGGTGGAGCAGGAGCTGACCCTTCCCAGCCCCAATAAACTGCTCACCTGGTGACACTCCACCTTGGAATGTTCAGCCTGTCTCTCCATCAGCCCCAGATCGGCCTCCCTAAAGCTGCAGGTATCCTCATGCCCATCTGATGGGAATTTCTCAGGAAAGCAGCCCCCTGAGGATTGCTGTAGGGAGACAAAGAGAGGAGTTGTTTTTGCATCTCAGTCTGGAAAACAGGCCTTGTGGGGGCTCCTCTGCTTTCCAAACCAGCCCCTGAGAGAGGAGCATCACATCTGGCTCTGTCCTGGGCTTCATTTAACCTCAGCAAGGCAGACAATGGTGAAATACAAATAAACACTGTTAATAGTAGCTGTGCTGTACTTATAAATAGGTGCTGGTGAGGGGGAAGACTGGAAACACTTGACTCCCCTGGAAACTGGGAATTGAGCAAGGGGAACATCTCAGGGTAAGAGGCAGCGCTTGGGGTCACACATTCAGGAAGGGAACACGTGCAGGCACCTTTCAAAACCACACTGCTGCTCTTATTTCCTCCTGAATATTTTCTCCCTGGTGGCCTTGACTGATGCCTGTAGCACAGTGAGAGTCTCACATCCCAGCTGCAGGGGAGGCAGTGAATTGCTTTCCTGAACGGGGCCTCTGTGCTTGCTTTGGACACTGTGGGATCCCTCTGGGTGCTTTCTGAAACCAAATTTGCTTGGCACTTGTTAGAGATTTTTGGAACCTGGTGGAAGCACGGAAAAACAGGGAATAACAGATCTTAAATATGAGATGGCCAAAGCTTTGACAGAGCTTTTTGTCTTCGAGGGAGGCCTCTGGAATTGAGACTTGGAGCACAGCAGAAAATACAGCAGCAGAGCAAGAAGAATGCAGTACTGAATTGGTCTGAGATGGGCCAATTAAGGACAATTTCTGTATGCTCTGAAGTTGAAAGGCCAGAGCAAAATTATGTTGTGGGAGCTCTCTTAAATGAGAATTATAAATTATAATTTATATAATATAAATATTATGTAGTGTTTTTTCCCAACAGCCAACCAACAGCTTCTGTTCACATATGCTGCCACCTACATGTCAGTCACTAATTTTGAAAAGTAATAAAATCATACTACAAAACCAGATTGTCATGTTTTCTCCTCTTTTCCCTTCTTAAATTTGCCATATGCCATCAGACAATATGATTAATAATTCCCAAGTATGTGAAAAAAACCAATTTGTTCTAGAATTAAAAAAACCCCAAACCTGAAACCTCAAAGCTAGTTCACAAGGTAATTTTTAAAAGTAGATTTTTCTCTACGCTTACAAGGTAGCAAGAGCTCATAAACACTGGGCACATCTTAACTTTATCAATGATCGCAAGCTGAAAAATGCAGAGTTTCAGCCCACCCACACAGAAGGGTTTTTTCATGCTTCTGTATTTGAATACCAGAAAGACTTTCATTTTTCTCCCTCAAACTACACGTGCAAAATCAATCACTGAGCAGAAATTATTCTAAGACTTGAGACTGGCTGAGAAGCCCTTCTTGCCAAGGTTTTCAAATCATGGGAAACTTGGGGAGCTGTGATTTTTATTATANGTTCCTCAAGGGAAGTTGATTTCCTACAGGAGTCTGAGCAGCTGCTCAACAAAATACCAGGAAACCTCTGAGCAAGCAGTGCATATAAAAATTTCAGTGCACAAATTACAAACAATACTGGCTAATTAAAAAGCACCAATGGGAAGTCCAGACATTTGAAAATTCAATTAAAAATTTCTCTGGCACCCTTCTGACATGGATAAAGCTGGCATTTGCAGAACAGCAGCTTTCTCACCTGTCTCATTGAGATGCTGGGATCCCACGCTGCAAAGGTTGTTTTTGTACATTGCAATGTTGTTAATTAATGCTGAAATACCAACAATAGACCATTGTGTGCATCCAGGCACTTTTTATGAGCACAGGGTTTTTTTTCTTTCCTGGCTTCCTGCAAGTAAATTAAGGCTTAAGCTCGGATTCACTGTCACCCTGGCATTCCAGTAAATATTAAGTTTCTTTTCATTCATACCTTTTATTTTCTCCTCTTGTTTTCAGAGCCTGCCTCCTGACTTGGAGGCAATGAGCAGTTTGCAGATAGGTGCTGGGAAAGCAAATGTCCTGCAAGGTGAAGTCCAGAAGAGAGAGGAGCCGTCCTTCAGGCTAGAGCTGAGACAAACAGAGGGGTCCTACATCAAGGAAACCCTACAGGATCAGATCAGCCAGTGCTTCATCGAGTGCCGGTGAGCAGAGAGAAACACTTACCCCTTAAAAAGTCCATTTGCCCCCAAGAGCCTGATTTTTGAGTTCCTGCAAACTGCAGAATCCATCTTTAAGGCAGTGACGCCCGTCCTAAAGGAGTCTGCACCAGCTGCAAAGCCAAAATCCTGTGCTGGAGGATTCCTGACTGGGGAGCCCAGAGCAGGTATTGCTGCTGGCAGGGGTCAGAGGTGCTCCTTCAGTCAGATCCACTGACTGTGGATCAGCTCCACAAACACTGGAGGGGGATACCTTCACTTTGCACATCCTCTTGGGCTCAGTCTTTGGAATTACAGGCAGCACACTCTAAACTTCAGGAACAGTGACTTTTCTCCCTGTCTGAGCACATGAGGTTTAGGAGAGGGGGAACTCACTCTTCCATGAGGAAGCTCCATTATTTGCCATAGCAAATCACATCGCGTCACTGGGACTGCCATCCAGGTGCCTGCTGCTGGTATTATCCAGCAGCCCACATGAATCTGAAGCACTTTTGTACTTGAGGCCTGACCTTGGAGCCACTCCTCCAAATGTAGCTTTCCTCGAGCAGTGCTGCTGATCTCAGGGAAACTTCACATCTCACTAGAGTTAAGCATATACTTAGACAGTTTTAAACCTGCTTCTGACACCTCTGCTTCTCTCAGGAAGTTTACTTCAGCCAAAGAAGTTTTGAGACTGGCAATTCTGACACTGGAAACCCTTGTCCTAAGGAATACAGGCTGTATTTATCATTTTCTGGGATTTACCTCAACCAGTGGATTAGTAAATTGGGAAGCGGCACCCAAAACTTGCAGGATTTAGCAGCAAGCTTTCATTTGCTCTGCAAACTGGTTTTGTGTCTTGAGCTGCTCCATGATGTTACAGGGCTCATATTTACCTTGTGGACCAGTGTCATGTCCATTAATCATCCAGTGTTTGCTCAGGGTACTGGACTTGCCTTCAGCCTGCAGTTTCCAGTTGGAAACACAAATGCATCCTGATGAAATCCTGCTCAGTTTGTTCCTTGACTCCTTCAGTCAGATTTGGGCTGCTGTGCTACCCTGAAGTGTTTGTTAAAAAAAGGAAGAACGATCAAAACCAGAACTCTCACAGGTCTGCCACAACCTATTTCTCTTCTTTCTTGCACTTTTGCCTCTTACAGACTTTCAAGACTCCAGTGTATTTTTACTCTCCTTTAGAAAGAGCTGCTGCTGCTGCTTTTACAAACCTCAGTTATTGCAAAGCACTTTCCCATTCCCTAAATCAACCCTCTCCCAGGGCCTGCTCTGCACACTCCTTGAGCTGCCATTTCCTGCCATTCCCCACAGCTCCCAGCATGTTCTGAGGTACAGAAAGATCTTACTCTCTTTGCTTAATATTCCTCACCTAATAGTCATTCTCTACCACAGGTCAATTGTGTCCAATTAACTCGGCTCTGGAGCTGGGGGAGAGCTCCCTGAAATACTGCAGGAACCAATGGCAATGTTTCTGTAGCAGATTAGCAGGGAACAGGCAATCTCCCAGAGAACCAGGCTGAGCCATAAACCTCTTCAAAGATATTATGAGACACTCTTAAAAGTTAAATCTGTTCCACAGAGACACTTAAGAGCAGAGCCAACCAGCAGCCTGAGCCATCCAAAGGATCATTTGAGGAAGGTGAAGCCATGGTTCAGTGGAGGGAGGTGGAGAGGGATGGCTGAGAGGGCAGTTCATCACAACTCCTGCAGGAGAGCCCTCAGTGTCATGTACCTGTCTAAGGTGGGGTGTAAAATGCTGAGCTTTCTTTCTGTAGCCCTTACTAGTAGAATGGGACTTCCTTGCTACATTTTTATCTCAGCTTTAGGTGAGATACAAGGCTAGAGGCACACCACCAGTAGCCCAGCATGTGAATACCTGATTAAACAAGCTGTACAGTTTCCTTAGCTCTCCTTTTCTGGTCTGCCTAAACAGGTTCAGTAGTCTTGAGTAGTCTTCAGTAGTCTCATCTAGATTTGAAAATTAACAGAGATTAAAGCAGATGTTGCAGATAAGCACCACATTAACTGACCTTGGACAGCTTTATGGATAATCCTGAGTAAGGGATTATATTAGATGGGACTAAGCTACACCCACACACAGGGTGCTTAGAGATAAGCCTTGAGTCAGGCTTGTTCTGCTGCATTTGAGACAGGATGAGAAAACAGCTCTCTTCCAACTGATGCCTTAGGTTTTAACTTTTCTGTTTTTCAAATCCTGCACTGCCCAGTGTGTAACTCTGAAGTTTCCTGCAGCCTGTTCACTTCTGCTCTCTGTGCTGGGCACACACAACAAAGCCTCTCCAGGCCTGCTCTCCAAGGACACCCAGCCTGTCCTAGGCCCAAAAGTATAAACCAAAAGCTTCTAAAGGGGGGGCAAGCTTGGGGAAATGACATCATTAACCGAAGCTTTAATTGGAGAATTAATCCTGAGATGCAAATGAACCAAACCTATAAAAGTGGGAAGAACTCGTGGCCTCTCAGGATCCATCTCGGGGCCCATCTGGGCAGCAGCCTCTGGCTCCCCAGGGGTACCTTTGAAGGCCTTTCCAGTAAACATCCACATTTATTCCATTATTCCTGTCTGGTCTCTGTTTCTAGGAGGCCTCTCAAGGTATCACAACCTTGTGCAGTAACCCACCCATCTCAAACAACAGCATATTTTTAAAAATTAACCATTTTCTATCAAAATGCTTTGACTAGGCTTAAAACTGCTTTTTGGCTACAGATGTGCAGTTCTGTGGCCTGCCTGTGAGGAGGGTCACCACTGGTGGCAGAGGGGCAGTGACACGCTGCAGTCAGAGAAAACACTTGTTTGATCAGAGAAGCCCAGAATGGTTTGGGTTGGAAGGTGATGCCTTGAGAGGCCTCCTAGAAACAGAGACTAGACAGGAGTAAGGGAATAAAGGTGGGGATTTATTGGAAAGGCCTTCAAAGGTACCCCTGGGGAGCCAGAGGCTGCTGCCCAGATGGGCCCCGAGATGGACCCTGAGAGGTCACGAGTTCTTCCCACTTTTATAGGTTTGGTTCATTTGCATCTCAGGATTAATTCTCCAATTAAAGCTTCGGTTAATGATGTCATTTCCCCAAGCTTGCCCCCCCTTTAGAAGCTTTTGGTTTATACTTTTGGGCCTAGGACAGGCTGGGTGTCCTTGGAGAGCAGCCTGGAGAGGCTTTGTTGTGTGTGCCCAGCACAGAGAGCAGAAGTGAACAGGCTGCAAGAAACTTCAGAGTTACACACTGGGCAGTGCAGGGTTTGAAAACTATGAAAGTTAAAACTTAAGGCATCAAAGGCACCTTAAAGCTCATCTCATTCCACCCCCTGTCATGGGCAGGGATACCTTCCACTATCCCAGGGTGCTCCAAGGCCCATCACACTCCCTGTTGCTCTTTTCTCTCAGATTAACTGTCTGTCGTGATCCCTGAAAATCAGTAGTGCACAGTTCAGCCAAGACCAGCCAGCTCTCATTGATAAAAGCTCTTCTGGTGATTTAGCAGTGTGACAGATGAAATTCTGCCCCCAGTGAAGGCAGTGGGAGAGCTGCCATCAGCTTCAGCACAGCCTGGACACCACCCAACACTGGAGTTCATTTGAATCTGGCTGAGCCAGGCGGTGATTTACGGAGCTGAGAGGAATCAGAGCGAGCTGCCTGCAGTCCTGCTCTTCACAGCAGGCCTCAGTCTAAGTGACCAGAATCACTTTCCCCACAGATTCATTCACTGGCATCCAAAATAGATTTAAAAACAACCACAAACAAATCAGCAGATTTCTCCACAAGGGGAGTGCGTGTGTCCTGCAGAGCCAGGCTTTCCTGCCAGAGACGCTGCAGAACTGGGAGCTGTGTCCTGCTCAGCAGAGAGCCAGGCCTGAAGTGTCAAGGTTTGCATTAATTATTACCTGCCAGGATATATTTTGGCTCTCCCCTAAGCCAGTCTGCAAGATCAACAGCTAAGCAGCTTATAAATTATTCTTCAACCAGGCTTTTTGACAAAGTATGCCATTTTCCATAGTCTGTTAAATAAACAGATAAAGGGGAACAAAGATCCTTTTGAATAAATTTTGCTGTGTGGAGTAGAAAATAAACCCAAACTTCCATATTTTATCCTTTACTCTGAAAAGACTGTGATAGAGAATACAATGAGCAGGTATTTTCTTTCAGCACAGTTACTCTTAGATTACAAAAGCAATGAGCACATATTAAATTTCTCAGCCTGTAAGAACTGCTGTAAATATTTATCACTTTCATTGCACAAGGGAACAGCTTCAGTCATTTTGAGACCCAAACCAGCTTCTTATGAGGAGAGGTTATGAAAAAAGCCAAGGAAAGCAAAACCCAAAGGAATAGACTAAATGAATTTGTTCCAGTTGCTTGTATCAGTCCTACTGCAGAGGAGACAAAATAATTTTGATGTAACACTGCATTTTCCAGCCTTACCCTCCATCCTTCAGTTTACCTGGATTGACTTCTGTGGAGCTGCTCTTTCTTGGCTTGCAAATTATTCACATAAAACCTTCCAGATTTCCACATGGCCTTGTCCAACCACACTAGAAAAGAAAGAGATTTGGTTTTGAAAGCTTTCTGAGGAAGCATCATGCAGTTTACCTACAGACCTGCCTTTCTTTTATTTTTTCCAGAGCAGGACTACAAATGATCCAAAATCAGCAGCTGCTGTGATTATATCCATCTGAGTCTGGATGGTAATCACTTGATTCCCACACATTCCATCCATTCAGTTAATAACAGTGTTATTAAGATATAGCAGAACTGGGGTTTTAGCTTCAATTTCCTGTACGGTTCCAAACCAAACCCATTTTTCTGTAATTTCGCATGTAGGGTTTTGCACTGAATATGCAAAGCCAGTCATCAGCTTCTCGACTCTTTACCCACTGTGCATAAACCAGTTCCCAAATTATGAGCCTTCTTAGAGTCATCCCTAAACTGGATTTCAAAAAGGGGTGGGCAGAAAAGGGGAGAAGGATCCCTTTATTATCCAGAGAAATACAGCAGTATCTTTGTCTAAGGCAAGTCTTTCCTGACAGAAATCAATACAAAGGATGAGAAATCAAGATGAGGTTTTTATTACCAGAGATGGCCTCCAGAATCACAGGGGAGAGCCTCATGCACGGGCTCTGCTGTGATGTGCCTCATGCCCTCGAGCTGTAACAAATTACTCCATGAATTTCTTGGAGGATTTATCCGCCACCGCTCGGAGCTCTGGGGAGCATTTCATCAGTGCCATCGCTGACCTAATAACAGGGGATCTAAGTAATAGCAACTTTTATGGAGGCTGTGTGTTATTCCCACAGATTTGGGGATTGGCTTTTGGGAGGGAGGAGGCGGCGAGGGGTAAATGTGCTTTCATAATAGGTTTACACTTTACTGATTAGCTTTGAATGATCTTCTTGCTCTGCCTGCTGACTCGAGTACTGTCAGAAAAGGAATTGGCCGAGCTTCATGGTGAGTGAATGAGACTCCTCCCGAAGCAGGGGGGTTCCTGTGCTTTATTTATTCATTTTGAACATTCCTGACAGCCAGCCCTGGCTTTGATGCAGAGGGAAAAAGAAAGAAATAGGAAATGATGGTGTTACATTGCCCTATTTTTCCCCAGCCTGTTTTGTGGAGCTGAGTTTACTGCCAAAACTGCTGTTCCCAGGGCTCCCTGGGCTACAGGGGGTGGGGAGGGGGGAGGCAGGAGGGAGATGAATGGAGAGAGAGGTTTTTGCACTGGAACTCCACAGAACAGGGAAAGTGTTCATTGGTGTCAGGCACTGCCCGTATCGCATTTCACACTCCGTCCGCTCTGCTTTTTATGGAGTCGGTGGCAAAGCTGCCAGGCAATCCATCAGCACTGAAGCCTGGCCAACAGGACAGAGAGGGATGACACCTCAGCAGTGCCAAAAGCAGCACCCCCTCCGCTCTGGGTCCGAGGAATCGCGGCTCCGAACCCATCGGGGCCCGCGGCGCTTTCCAGTCCCATCTGGCTCACCTCGCCCTGCCAGCAGTGCTTTCCAAGGAGCCCAGGAGCATGGATTGCAGCCACTCGTGGAACAGCTGATGGGAAAATTGCTTAAAAACCAGGTTTGGTGCCATGAGCCACTCCAGCAGTTGTCCAAGAGCAAGCTCCAGCCTGAAGATCCCTGGAACACAACCAGAGACATTACCAGCCCCTTGAGCACAGGCCTCTTTCCATACCCAGTTAGTGTGGAAAAACCATTCCCTTCTTCTCTGCCACTCCTGCAGGGGCATTCCTGCTGTAGGAACCCACCCAAAAAATGCCTCTTTGGTATCTGGCACTTTAACACAGAGAGGAGTTACTGCCCACAAGAGCCATGTGTAGATTGATGAAGAACCATTCTCTTTTCACCTACTGAAACTTGTCATTACTTGTTTTCTCAGTCACCATTACAGGATTGTCACATGCTCACAAACCACTTGCACGTGACATTCCACTCAGAGGCTTAAGTTACCAGCCAGGAGCAGCTGTGAGCTCGTGGTAAAAATCAGGATATGGGGATAAATGGGTGGTGGTTGTCTGCTAATTCCACCAGATGAGGATGAGCTGGACTAAATTTGAAGGAGATTTGTGTCTGCACCATATTTTCTCCTTTCACCTGGAGATGAACAGATCTTCTCCTGCCCTCTTGTACTTTGTGCAGTTTACAAAAACCCAGTTCTTCTGGCAATAGCACAAAACAAGGAGATTCTCCTTCTGAATTTCTCTGCAGGGTTGTGTCTCTTACCCAAATCTTCTGGTTTTCCTCAAGAGAGTAAAGACAAGCTCTGAATTATGGAAATGAAGTTCTGAAAGAGGATGGCACAACCGTGGGCATCCTCTGCCCAAACACTTGCTCTTCCTACAAAAGTAAAGAAACACTATTAGAAGAGGCAACATCTGGGGGCTTTTCTATCAGTAGTTTCACCTCTGTTTTCTGACAGAGCCAGCAATTCCAGGTTTTGCCAAGGCAGTAATCTCTGTATTCCAACAATCAGTGCTGGTGCAGAATCTCTCTGAGTGCCTTTCTCCCCTGCCAGAAGGCCCTTCTGCCGGGACAGCTTCCATTTAACATCCCTCTCCCTGAACATGGCTCAGCCTGCTCCCAGATGCTGGGAGTTTCAAAATCCAGCCGGAAAAACCCAGAAAAACCTGTCCAGGACCCAGCATAAATATCCTTGCAGGCAGAGCGTGCTGAGCTCCTCACTGCAAGCAGCTGTGGCAGTGACTTAAACTGCATCTGTGGGAACTGAAATCCTGCCTTTGGGCTCCTGCCTGAGACAACCTCCAAGGCTGATTAATTAACATAATTAGGAGCTGTAAACATTAATGGCTAATGTTCAAGCCTTTCCTAACACGTTCTTAAAAGCTTCCACTGAGTAGTTATCTGTTGAGTGATTTTGGCAGGCATCTTTAGGGCTGGAGGGAGCGAGGGAATGGAATGCAAATGCACCACTGGCTCACGGGAGGAGCGGAGCAAAGCAAATAACCCACCGGGTTCCTTTAATACAGGGGAAATAAGTTATCAGAAACAAGAGGATTGTTTGTTTATGACAGGGAGAGGGGAGCCAACAGCTCTGCAACCTGTTTTCCCATTGGCTGGAATCAACTTCCTAACCTGAAAGCCATTTGAAACAAAACAACAACAAAGCCCTTCAGGCCTTTCTTGTTTATAAGAGCACCACGTTGTCATCTTTTAAAAGGTGTGAACCCCTCTAATTCCAAGGGAGGGACAGCTGTTACGAAGTCCATCTGCAGTTAATCTACTTTACTGGGTGTCCATGGATTTACAGGAGACAGGGGACACCTGTGGAAGCTTCTGTGCAGGGGAAGAAGTTTCCTCCTTCAGTGCAAGCTTGGAATTTACGAGTGTGCTGACATTAATGGAGGCGGCTCCATGGCTTTGGGGGGCACAGGCCAGAAGGCCCTGGATTCATCCATTTCCCACACACAGATAAATCTTGGTGGCAGGGATCTGAAGCAGCAAGAGCGCTTGAACCCTGTGTGCCAGTCTGGCCAATTTTAGAGGAAAATATCCTCTGAGAGAAGGCAGGTTACAAACCACCCCTTCCCCCACCAGGTTCAGGAAAAAAATTAATTTTCCTTGGAGGAAAGGAAAATAGATAAAAACTATTTTTTAACAAACACACATAAAAGAATAATAATGCTAAAGTATAAAATCTCTTGCTGTGGAGAGAAACCTGGCAAGATTTCAGAGTCCTTCTCTGGTAGGTGTGGTCTCTCTCCTGCTCCTCGGAGCTGGGTTGGTGTTGGGCCCCCCCAGCCCTCGGAAGAAAACTCTCCCCAGTGCGTTCTGATGTTGTTGAAACAGTCCAGAAGACAAGAAGGGAAAAAACTGAAGTCCCAGGAAAACAAAGTTCAACTCTCCATCTCCCTCCGGAGAAAAGGAGCTGAAAGCTGGCTGGAAAGCAAGGGGTGCTTCCTCTGTTCTCCTCACTGCAGCAGCAGGACACAGAGGAGTGTGTTGTCCTTGAACAGCTGCTTTGAAAAGTTTGCTTGGTTTTTTTCCTCTCCCCCTCTCAGGCTCAGTTTAAAGGCACAGAAATTAATTTTTGGGCATTGGCAGCGATAGGGGATCCAACATCATGGAGTCACCCCAAGACATCCTGGTGTCACACCTCCAGAGGGGCGGTGATAAGACCACTGGTTCTGCTTTCTGAATCACCACAAACTCCAAGGGAACGTCGTCTTTGTGGTTTGACACTTCCATTTGTGATTGCCAGCTCCATGCAGGGATTGAAAGCAAATGCAAAGGGCTCTTTTGAATCCTGGAATTTGCTCATTCAACTATCCAAACTTCTAAGGAATGAAGATTGTTAAAACATCACAGGTGCAAATCAAGCTCCCCAAGGGGTTTTCAACATTACAAGTCATCTTCATGAACTCTTACTGAGTCACCAAGTGCACCAGTGCTGCACATAAGCACATCTTCAGCTTTCCAAATGCTGGGATTCTCTTCCAGGTAGACACTCAGGTATCTCAAATCCCAAAGTCCTTAGGGATCTTCCCTGGCTGATCTCTCCTTTCCCTGAGATGTTTTGCTTACACCAAAAAGAGGGTCAGATCCTGACGTTATTTCATCACCCTCATTCTAAGCAGACTCCCATTGACTTCCAAGGGTATCCAAAGAATAAGACACTGTTGGTTTTGAGCCTTTTTCAAGGGTGTTACAGCCAGGCAGAATCACAGAGTCTTGTTCTCCAAGTAGTTCACCAGTGCAAAATCAAGGAAAAGGATTTCAGTGCCATGGCACTTTGGGTTTTCTGCCTGTGATGGGGTTTTTTTCCTCAGCATCTTTTGCAGGAATGCTCAGAGCTTTGAGCATTTCTGAGCTCAGATTCACCTCTCCATCAGGCAGGATTTGCACTGCACACCTCTTGCCACGCTTGCACATAAATTAAGCAGCAGCAACATAAAAAGCTCATTGTGATCTCCACAGCCACACATCAGCAAAGCCACAACAAGCACGGTTGTTCTACAGACCAGGCTCTCCTCCTCCACTTTTCTCCTCAACCTGCTTGCTCCCAAATCACTTTGCCCAAAAAGGCTTAACCTTTTCCCCACCCCATTCCTGCCCCAGTTTCTGTCTCTGTAGTTTTCACCTGCAAAGCTCTAAACACACTGGTGGCTGTAGACCAAAGGCAAGATTGTCCTCAGCCTGTAGATTTTTACAGGGATGGCAGAGACATTTCTGTTCCAAAAAGCACAAGGACCAAAGAGAAAGACAAAACTCCTTGTTCTAAATCCTGTGAACAAAAAGATGGGCACAATTAGACGTTTCCATTTATTTAGCAGAATTATGATGTCTTTAACTACATGGATCCATTCTCACAGAGCTGCCCATCCTGATCACTGCTCTGTAGGATGAATCCAGGCTTCCCAATTTTTGATATGCAGCACTACAGAAGTAAAACTTACCATTACAACAAACTGAGCTTAAGATTCCATTTTCTACCTTCTTCAAATGGCTGCAAGTGACCCCCAGATACCACAGTCCACTGACCTTGAGGCTAAGCCTCCTGCTTAGAATTAAAGCTCCTAAAAATATTCCCTCCTTTATACATCTAGAAGTCTGGAATCAGCTAAAGTAAATAGCATTAGTCTGAGCTGGCCCATTTGTACACAAGAAAAATAAAATCTGGTAACTAATTAGTTCATTTTCCTAAAGCACTTCATACCCATCTCCATAATACTTAGGAATTAAAAGGCTGAAAATGCAAAATGTTCCCGACCTAATGCAGCAAACCACCCCCCCCTCGCCCCCACTGAGATTCCCAAGGACACTTCCCAAACATTAGGTTTATTTGTTGTCATAGATATTCCTGCAGACACAAACATCCGTGGCACCCAGGGACTCCCACCAGCCAGCAGCTTGTTATAATACAGCTCCACATGTTTGAAAGGCAGGATTGGGCTTTTTTTTCTCTGGAAAATCCTGCGGGCTGTGCCCGTTCAATGGGTGTGTTAAGTAGCTGTCTCCCTCTGTTCCTTTCCCAAGCAGAGTCCTGACACAGCAGGCTGCATTTCTGAAGGCAGGAACAGAGCAGTGGGGTGTTTAAAAAGGCTGCTAACTGGGGCCTGATGTTCACCTTGGAGCTGGCTTCTCTTTCAGGAATCCAGCTAGAAACCTACTAGGCTTGGCCCAGGGGAGCCTGCTCTGCCATCTGATTTATCCCTGGTTTAACTGGCAGAGCGTGGTCCTAATCAAGGAGGAAGAAGGGGATGAATCCCCAGGGGAAGGGGAAGAGACCCAGCCCAGCTATTATTCCACTCCACTGTGACAGGGAGAGGTGTCTTCTCCAGCAAGTTAATACAGAGCAGGAGGAAGAACCAATTTTCCCCACTTCCCCATTTCCAACAAGCAAAGATCTGCCGGGATACAGGAACAAGAAACAGGTGAAGAAAAAAGAGGCAGGAGTCCCACTGGTGCCTGGCAGAAGCACTGAAGAGCCAGTGGCTGGCAGAGGAGAGGTGTTTAATGGATATTCTGGGAAGAGAAAGACTGAGGAAAAGCTTAGAACTAAGAGGAATAAAAATGAGCACGAAGCACAGAGCAGTGGCTCCCAAGCTACAGCCCATGCTCCACAGATGGATCTCTTTGGAGAAGCAAGCAGAGGAGGTGGAAAAGGCATTTTCAGCCTTGGCTCTGTGGAATGCAAAGAAGAAAGGAGGCAAGTGGGGTAAAAAAGAACTGTGGCATGCACTGACACAAGCAGAGCAAAGAGATAGCAGAAACAGTCATGAGGAGCTGGAGAGGCAGAATCAGAAGAGGAGGGATGAAAGAGGCATAAAACTGGGGGAAAAAAACCCCTGTGAGTTACCATTTTGATAAATAGGCACAGTTAGGACCAAAGCCTGGCAGAAAATATGAAGTGTTTCCAAGGTAAAGACAAAAGAGCAGTTCCCACATGTCTGTGGCAGCAAGTTCAGGTGAACAGATAAAAAAAGACTCAATTGCCAAGGGGCCACATTTGACTATGGAGAAAATGACGGACTCAGGTTGTGGCTGAGAATGTGGCAGCCTGTTATTCTTTCTCCCAAGAGAAGAGGGATATTTAATGTTTAATTCCACAGTCCAGTTGTTTCCCTGTTTCCACTGGCAGTGGGTTTTTCCCACCCTGGGGAGCACAGCAGTGGAATGTCTGATGGAATATGAGGCTGATTCAGGGCACCATGACTCCAGTGTGCCAACAGGATTATTTAACAGGCTGCTGACAAGTTCCTGAAGTGCTGAATTCCAAGTGGATTCCACACCCAGGATGCTTGCATCATCAAGCAGAGAAAATTCCAGGCTTACACTGCAAATGGAACGAGGAGGAGCTGAGGGGGGAGAAGGACACAGGCAACACGAGCAGGGTATCCCATAAACCTCAACATCTCTGTGGTGGAATAGCTGGAACAGGCTCTAGGTGACAGCAGAACACTGACTGGCAATCCCAGGGCTGGGAAATATGGCAAAGGCACATATGCCAAAGCTTTGCTTTTGTTAATTTGATTTAATTATTTCCCTCAAGAGCACCCAGCTGTTCCTTTGTTAGGTGGGCAGTGTGGGGTTGGTGAGCAACTAGGGAAGCAAAATTCCCATTAAAGCTGCTCTGTCCAAATCCTATACATTCCATACTCAGGCTGAAGCTCAGCTCAAGGCTGAGAAGTTTGGGAGATGGTATTTCTGTGGGCAGAGCAAGAACTTGCCTGAAACCTGAGTTGCATCCATTCCTTCCAGAGCCAATGTGTTTCAGTTTTCCTGGGAATTTCAGCACGGGGGAGATCAGTCAGACTCCAACAAGCAGGTTGTTTTTATTATCCAGGTCAGAGTCCAGGGCTTTTAAGTCATGCTGCATTTCAGTCCTGTGCAGAGACAACAGAAATTCTAATTATTTATAGTAATTTACTCTAAAAACACCCGGCTGTTATGGTTTGTGTGCTGTGTCAGGCAGACTTAGGATCACCCTAGGCTGAATAAAAGCCATTTAATAGCATATAAGGGAGTTTAGTGGGCCTTCTTAGGCCCTACTTGTACAAAATAACTATATGAACAAAAATTATAACTACATCAGTAAAGATCTTGTGCCAAATACAAACTTGATTGATTTTCCCCACCCCTGGAAGCGTTCAAGGCCAGGGTGAACAGGTCTTGGGGCAGCCTGGCCTAGTGGAAGGAGTCCCAGCCCAGGGCATGGAATGAGATGAACTTTAAGGTCCCTCCAACCCAAAACCATCCCATTATTCCACAACTTGAGCAAAGGGTGTAGAACCATAAAAGAGCTGGTTCAGTTTTTACTGAGACATCTATGGAATAGCAGGAAACTGCCTGGCCCTGAAATCTGTTCAGATACTCCCCTCTCTCTTCCCAGAGCCCCTCAGTGACTCAGTAATCCTTTGGTGGCTTGGGAAGGAAATTTACTCTCTTGCTTTGTGTTCCCCATCACACAGGGAAAACAGCTCTTCCCAGATTTTTTTTTTTCTGGAAAGCATCTCCAATCCAGCAGCCAATTCTGAAGATGCTGGTTTAAAGCATGGCTGTTAAGTTAAAAACTGCAGTCTGTGTAGCTGCAGGAGTCCTCAAAGTATTCCAAGTCAAAACACGATTGCTCCAAGGGAGCCAATTCCAGAGCCGGAGTTGTGCCGTGTGCTTACGTGTGCTTCCCATCACAGCCTCAGCTCTCAGAGCTGGTAACTCTGTGCCCAAAGTATCCTTCTACCCTGGTGCTCTCCAGGGAAATCACAGCTAACCCGTGGATTTGTTCCTGTGTGTTGCAAGGTGGCCGGTTTGGGAAGCCTGGGAAGGAGCAGGAGCGAAGGTGGGAGCAGCTCACTGTGGCCTCTCCCACGTGTGCACTGCATTCCCTTCCTGCCCAAGCCTCACCTTCCCATTCTTTGCCTCTTTGCTATCCTGAAAAAGGCTGTTCCAGACAGCTGATCCTCTGGAGAGGCCTGGGAAGCAGCACAGCCACATCTCCAGGCCTGGCAAACAACACAAAAGAGCCCTAAGATGGAGCAAAGCTGCGCTGCAGGGCTCGTCTCCAAACTGCACTTCCCACCCCACCTTGCCTGTTCCACCACTTTGGGGAAATTACCTGTGCTTGGACTTTCTGCTTCTTCCAAGAGCAGGTTCCAGCTCCAAATCCCCACAGAATATCCCTTATATCCGTGGCTCTCCAGCCCCTTTGCCAGCAATTCTCTGCAGCACCGACCCTGTCTACCAAAGAAATTATTAAAAAGCACATTATGAAGCCATCATTTAAATTAACAATAATAAAAAAGCTGCACTTTTTGCTTATTTTTTATTAAATTTGAGTGTATCCCACTGAGTAACAGGCAGAAGGATTCAGTCATTTGGAGAGGCAATGCCAGAGTTCTGCACAAAGTATTCAACTCTGTCAGTGTGCACAATTCCAGCCAATTTCGGGAGACTATAGGTCATGCACCAGAGCCACACCAAGCAGGTACAGGACTGGAACACTCCAATTTTCCTCTCCCAAAACTAAAAAGGTGAGAGTTAAGGAACTTGGCATCTCCAGGCATTACAGTGTGTTTCCTGGACTGCAGAGATGACTGGGGTTTTGAGCTAAAACCCCTGATAAACGGCTGCTCCTAATACCTCGCCTGGCTTAGAGCTGAGCTCATCTGGAATGTTTCTCCTTGTCCTTTCCTATGCTTTTTAAATGCCAAAGTAGAGGTTCTGAAATATTTTTCTTTCTAGTGAGCTCTTTGGTTATTAGCATTGGCCAGGAGTGCAAACACCTCTAATTTTATAGATGAATTCTGAGACAATCTCACTTTTAATTCTGAGACAATCTCACTTTTCCCCTGGTTTTACACTCTGTGTACACCTGATGGGGATTTATTCCAGTGAGGCTGCACAATCCAACTAGGATGAGCATGGAAAAATCAAGCCCTGTGACTGCTTGATTTTCATCTGCATGAAATTGCCTCAGATCTGTCATTAAATAGCTCATTGATGCTTTCACATAAATCACAGAGGGAGTTTAGAGATCCACAGATCGCCTGAGGTGGACAAGGCCCTGGGGGTCCTGTTGGACAAGAAGCTGTCCCTGAGCCATGAGCGTTCCCTGGGGGACAAGAAGGCCAATGGGATCCTGGGGTGCATCAGGAAGAGCATTCCCAGCAGGTGAGGGGGTGATGCTGCCCCTCTGCTCAGCCCTTTGAGGCACATCTGGGATGATGTGTCCAGCTGTGGGCTCCTCAGGTCAAGAAGCTCCTGGATCAGGCCCAGTGGAAGATGCAGAGGTGATGAAGGGACTGGAGCACCTCTGATGAGGAAAGGCTGAGGGAGCTGGGGCTCTGCAAGAGGAGACACAGCTGAGAGGGGACCTCTGTAATGTGAGTGAATATCCAAAGGGTGGGTGCCAGAGCACAGACCAGGCTCTGCTCCACGGGACCCAGCACTGGGACACGAGAACAGGCAGAAACTGATGGCCAGGAGTTCCACCTGGACAGGAGGCAGAACTTCTATCCTGAGCAGTGAACAGAGTGTCCAGAGAGGGTGTAGAGTCTCCCTCACTGGGGATATTCCAGAGCCATCTGGACACAGTCCTGTGCCCTGTGCTCTGGGATGACCCTGCTGGAGCAGGGAGGTGGGACCAGATGCCCCCACTGTGGTCCCTTCCGACCTGACCCATTCTGGGATTCTGAGCAGTGAAAGGGAAAGCAGGGTCTGGTTACATTCCTAAAAACTTCCCAATGTGCCATTTTCAGCTTCTCCTTCCCCTCTGATGTTTTCCTGTTGCATCACAAGTGCTTTTCAAGGCAGTTCAGTCTTAGCTGCAAATAGTAATTCCAGTTTTAAATGGATTATCAAGCCACTCTCCCAGGCAGTGATGCAATGCTTGATGAAGCTGGTCACACTCTGACCTTTAGAAACTCAAGTTAAATCATGGGCAGGGCAGCAGGTCAGGGGCACAGTGATCCATGAGTGGGACAGCCAGGCCACAGCGCCTGAAGAACATTTTAACTCAGGGAGGCAAAAAAATGAGTTTATGCCAGGCTTGGCTGTATTTCTGCTCTGATACCACAGGTGTGAGGCAGAGACAGAGCTACTGAAATGTGTCTGATGCCACCTCGGATCCATCTGTCTTCATCCCACTGAAGAAATTATACCACTGAAAATCCCAATGAGAATCTCATCTTTTCCTCACAATCAGGGCTGCCTTATCACAACATTGCACTCTTATGCTCCTCTGTCTGTTCTAGTATTGAAAAAAAGAGAGAGAGCTCCTCTGCTCATTCCAGGCTCCCATTCCCAGTTTTCCAGGCAGATACAAAGGCTCTCCATGCTGCACAGCACACGCAGGGATGCTGACTTGCCCCAAGAGCGCTGAATTGATTATCCATGCACACAACTCTCCATCTAGCACATGAGCAAGAGGGAGAGCACAGACCTTCCAGGGAGTTTTTAATCAGCCAATACCCTTGAAATACCTCAGCCACCTTCCACAGGCAGGTGTGGCACAAGAAATGCAGCGGATGTAAAACCATTACAGAGCAAGGAGGACGGCAAAGTCCTGGGAGAGCCCACACAGAGCTAAGGATGCTTTTCTAGGTGGGTGACCTGTCCAGGACACCATTTCTGAACCCTCTCCAGAGCATTATCTTCAGTTTTAAGTGATGGGCCACGGTGAAGGAGTGTAAAGCAGCCAGGTTAGAGCCTTCCTCCCCTCCTGTAGAGACACATTCTGGTCCACCTTGACTTCTAAGAAGCAAAAACAATTGCTCAAATTTCTCCTAAACAAATCCCATAAAACAAAATGCTCTCTTATTTTCCCTTTCACTCCAAATCCCAAAGAAACTTGTGATGTTGGAGGGCAAGTTATTTCTTTTGGCTGGCCTCGCCAGAAGAAATGGCATGCTTTATTTTCCTCTTTACAGGATTCATATTGTGTTAATAAAGTGCTGTTGATTCCCTCTGGCTGACTCTGCAGGAAAACTATTCTCACAAAGCTTCTAGTCTGGGTTAAAGTAATCTTGCTTAAAACTGCCCATAATTGTTTCAGTCTCTTTAAGTTTAATGCTGAGCACTGGAAATTCTGCCAAATTTGAGTCAGGACTGGGCATTCTACACTGGCAGGAGAAGCTGACCAAAGGTAAGGAATTCAGTAAACTCAGGGGGAATTTGACCCGGCGTTCCTTTGAGGCAGCTTCTGTATTTTTGACCTTGCTCTGTAGAGAATGGAAAGATAGGATAAAATCAAACCAGATGAGAGTTTAATGGGAGCTGCACGCTCCAGAGCGCTTGTTATTCCATCAGCCAAGGCCCCCGGAGCCCTGGAGCAGTCCCTGGGGGCAGCTCTGCCTCCTCACCCCACTCCTCTCTTCTCTTCTCTTCTCTTCTCTTCTCTTCTCTTCTCTTCTCTTCTCTTCTCTTCTCTTCTCTTCTCTTCTCTTCTCTTCTCTTCTCTTCTCTTCTCTTCTCTTCTCTTCTCTTCTCTTCTCTTCTCTTCTCTTCTCTTCTCTTCTCTTCTCTTCTCTTCTCTTCTCTTCTCTTCTCTTCTCTTCTCTTCTCTTCTCTTCTCTTCTCTTCTCTTCTCTTCTCTTCTCTTCTCTTCTCTTCTCTTCTCTTCTCTTCTCTTCTCTTCTCTTCTCTTCTCTTCTCTTCTCTTCTCTTCTCTTCTCTTCTCTTCTCTTCTCTTCTCTTCTCTTCTCTTCTCTTCTCTTCTCTTCTCTTCTCTTCTCTTCTCTTCTCTTCTCTTCTCTTCTCTTCTCTTCTCTTCTCTTCTCTTCTCTTCTCTTCTCTTCTCTTCTCTTCTCTTCTCTTCTCTTCTCTTCTCTTCTCTTCTCTTCTCTTCTCTTCTCTTCTCTTCTCTTCTCTTCTCTTCTCTTCTCTTCTCTTCTCTTCTCTTCTCTTCTCTTCTCTTCTCTTCTCTTCTCTTCTCTTCTCTTCTCTTCTCTTCTCTTCTCTTCTCTTCTCTTCTCTTCTCTTCTCTTCTCTTCTCTTCTCTTCTCTTCTCTTCTCTTCTCTTCTCTTCTCTTCTCTTCTCTTCTCTTCTTCCTCTCCTCTCCTCTCCTCTCCTCTCCTCTCCTCTCTCCCTGAGACAGGCAACAGGAAGCTGACATTGGGAACAAGCCTGGGGACAGCCTGACTGGGAATGAGGGGGAGCTGCCCTCCATCCTTGGAGACAATCCCTCGAGGAACGCAGCTCTGGTAAACACAGCAAGATCAACAACTCCGAAGGAAAAGGAAACGCACTCCAGGAACTTCAGACCTAGTAAACCAAGCACAGGGGCAGTGTTGGGTGTCAGTTTTCCCTCCAGGGGCAGGGATGGGACATCCAGGCATTCTTAGATCCATCAGGAGATACTTTCAGTGTTACTTCACACCAGGTTTACCAGCAGCTCTGGCCGAGCCTGTTCTGTGCTGCAGGAGTCAAGCCAAAACCCCTAAATAACCTTCCAGGGATCTGCTTTCCAGTCTCTTTAATGTTCTTCCCATTTCCATCCTGGGGTGGGTACATTTAATGTCCTCTAGGTTTGTGTGAGCCTTCAGCACAGCTTAGTTGGTACTGTATCAGTCAGGATGTGATTTCTCCCAATCCTCAGTTAATTCAAGTTTGAGCTCTGAGAAAACTTTGGGCAACATTTATTGAGTGTGTGGAGGGAGGGACACGCAAAATCAGAGCACCAGAATGTTTCATAACTGTCAATGTTACAAAATATTTCTTCTGATGGTGGCAAGTTTTCTTTTAACTCAGGCTAATATTGGAAGAATAAACCTTTTTGGGTTTCCTTGGCATTATTCATGCCCAAGCTGCCTTTGATTTCCATTCAAAAACCCAGGAGTAATTTGCAGTGCTGCCATCCATGTCTCCAGTTATCTCAAGGAGAAAAACCTCTTGCCATTTTAAACCAGAAACGATATGTCAGGACTTTGAAGGGAAGAAAAATTTTAACAATCCTTTTCCCTCGTGGTTTTCCAGCAGGAATCGGGATAACCAGGAGAATAACTGGCAGAGAAAGCTCATACCCCAGCCTACCTAAGGGCAACAGAGATTCCCATTTTTCCATTCCACTCCATTGTTGCTATCCCTAAAAGACCAGAAGGATTCTTGGAAAGGTAGAAACTTTGTGACAAAGCAGAACAGACTTTTTCACCCTAAGAACTCAAGCAGCTTATGAACAACTGCACTGGGTCAGCCAAAGGTCTACCTTGCCTGGCCAGGAACACCACATGGAATAAAACTGTCAGGGAGAATTACCACATTCCTCATTTAGGTCTGTCCCCTCCAACAACTGTTCCCAGCTATTACTTGGCTTTGAAGTTCCTTTCTCCCATTTCAGATCTAAGGCAGGCACTGGGGACTCCAAAGACCATTCTAATTATGATAGTTACTCTAATAAAGGAGATCACCTTTCCCCACAAACCCTGCGTCCTCACTCCTCCATGGGAATGCTTTTCCTTCCACATTGTTGGCCTCACAACACTCGATCTTCCATTTTCAAAGCCGAATGTTTATCCAGAACAATAAAGTTTCTGATCCTCCAATTACCCTCCACTGAAACGCTTCCATGCATAACAACCACCCGTGCAAGCAAACACTGGGAGGATCAGGGCCCGAGATAAAACATCACTTGTAACGTGCCTGCATCCAAACTCATTACAGATGATAAGAAGCCCCTGGAAATCAATCTTGGTTTATAAGTAATGCTGTATTTGCCCAGGTTATTTTTCCTGGAAGTGGTTTTCAAAGAGCTAAAAGAAAGCACACACACACACACACACACAAGAAGAAGGAAAAGAAAAAACACTGCAGCAAAGATACCTAAAATAAACCAGCACTATTTCAGCAGCCTGAGAGAATCCATATCAGGTGGGGTTAGAGAAATAGGCAAGAACTACAAGACTGATGAGGGTTTTATTTCTTTAAAGAGCCCCCCACATACTTTGTTTGTGTCCCTTTTCTGCACAGAACACCCCTCTGTCCCTCCACTCAGCACATACACCATCATTCATGCCTCCTCTTCTGCACACAGCCCACATCCTTTCTTCCCCTGAGAAGAGTTAAACACTCCTATTCCTCCAAAGAACAATTTATTTTTCCTGACAAGGCCTTTTATGCAATTAGCTGGAGAAGCCACAGCCAAAAAGAAAGAATAACACATGTAAAACCATGCCAGAGAACAGAGTAGGTAGAAACTTGTTGAGTCTATTACCAGACAAAACGTTTAAATCAATGATGTGTTCTCATAAATCAAAAGCCATATTTAGCCCTAACTATAACCATCCCTGAGCAATGTGGAATCGAGAGAAAACACTTTAAAAAAATTCTGAAGCTCCTGAAATGAGGCAGGGAGGAAGCAGCAGATGAGACAAGCACAATGAAGGGTCATCTCCCAGGCAGAGAATTTATTTTACAGGTGAGAATGGAGGTGCCACAGCATTCAGAGGCTGCCAATCACACCGACTTGTCCCAGTCTGGTGGTGATTTGGAGCCATGAGAGAACCATTTGAACCTAGTTAAAACTTGGACATTTATGTGGGGTTTTGTGCTGTAACAAATATTGAGCCCAGAAGAGCCAGAACTCTTTTGCTACAGATCAGAGACAAAAGGATTTGCACTGCAGACCATAAAAGATCATTCTTTTTCAATTACACTTGACAGGACTGAGTTATTGTAAGAAGAATAGGTTTGGAGCAGTAACAGTGAACCAGAGAACACAATGTAATTTGAGAAACAGCACAAAAACCTCATCACATCCTTTTCTCTTTCAGCTGGGAGTGCAAGATCACATCTTTTCACCCCTCCATCCTTGTTCATCCCTTTACTCTTCCACTTGAGCTGCTTTGATTCAGATTTAGGGCCCCCATTCATCCCAGTGAGATGGCTTTTCTGTAAAGCTGTTTTCCAAGCCCATGCTCTGCTTCCGCTGACAGGATTTCACTGCTTCCCAGAAAAGTAATGGATTTCTCACACACCACAATTGCTAAAGGTCCCTTCTTCTGCAGCACCCTCCTCAGCACAGAAACCTCAGCAGTGGTGCTGAAGCAGTGGCTCTGACCCAAAGAAGGATCTTTTTGCCTGCTGTGAACTCAGGCAGTCCCCGAGTTTACTCTCAGCAGCGCAAGCACAGCTCCCAAATGCCCTGGGAACACACAGCAGGGAGCAGGTCACCCCCAGGAGCCATCCCCAGCTCCCTGGGGCTGCAAGGGCCTGCCCAGGCTGCTGCTGGGGTTTGTATCACAAGGAGGAGGTTTCTCCTTAGCCCTGTCCTTCCTTCTCAACTTATTTACTTCTGTTCAGCCCCCGAGTCCAGTCCCACCATGCGATTTTATAAACATCATTTCTTCCTTCAGGCAATTGGTTTTACTAGAACTGCATCCTCCCCAAGAAATCCAGGACAATTTGCTTCTGCTTTTGCTGTCAGCACTCCCACTGAAGCAATCACACTGAAAATAAGAGTTGCTTCTTCCAGTTCTGGCATTTACACGTTTTTATGAGACGGTGGAAAAGTACAGTTGGATATTTTTTCCCCCTTCTGCAAACACTGAGGCAGTAATAAGTAACAGATTCACAGAGTTCTGACTCAGATCTAGGTGTCTCTGACATGTACCGTGTCTTTCAAATATATTACACACTCTAATGCTCCTGTTATCAAGAGCTTAAGCTTTTTATTTTCTCCTCTCCCCATCAACATTGGAACCAGGGAGGATTCCCACCACACAGCTCCCCTCCACACTTCCCACAAAACAAAGCAGCCTGCTGGGGCTCCAGTCAGGAGCAACTTCTTGCATCATCTGGGTTAATTTTCTTTCCCTCTAATCATGAATATTTGTGTTTACAGGAAGTTTCAAAAGGGGAAGGCGGTTAAAAATTATTTGAACAAATATTATGGTGAGTCAAGCTCCAAATCACTCCACAATGTTTGGGACCTCCTCCTAATTCAAGAGCTGCTTATAGGAAATGGCTGGGGGGACCGTCTTGAGCCACAGATGATGTGGAGCTTATCTGATGGCACAAAGACACAGGAATTTCAAATTATAGAGTAGTTTGGGGTTAGAAGGGACTTTGAAAATCATTTAGTCCCACCCCACACCTTCCACTATCCCAGGCTGCTCCAAGCCCCATCCAACCTGGCCTGGGACACTTCCAGGGATGGGGCAGCCGCAGCTTCTCTGGCTGCTCATTTTATCCTGGTGCTTCCAACAGCAAACCAAAGAATTTAGGTCCAGTTGAATCCAAATTTACATCCTAAGACAAATGGCATGAGACAACCCATTGTGATGGCTCTGAGTAGAGTGCTACCAGAAGTGAAGGGGGAATGAAAATTGAGATTCATTACGTTTAAAGTGGACTTTTGACCAGGAAGATGAATGGCTGCATTTTTCTGGGCAGATTTACAGGCCAAACGAATCTCTGGTTTAACCTCTGAACTCCGAGGGTTTCATAAAGGGAGGAATTTGTCTATCAGGGTCACGCATGGGAATTCCCAGGCACTACAAGATTGAAGTTGTGGTCATTTCAACCTAGAAGGAAAGAGGAAAACCCACAAAAGGGTGGGCAGGGAAATAAGATTTAAGAGCTCTGCTTCCAGGCCATGAGACAGCAGTGGATATGCACAAGAGAAAAGCAGATGCCCTGGAAGAATTAGAACATCAAAATATTTGGTACTGCCTGCTCTCAGGTCACTGATGACCATGGAAAATCACATCCTGCATTGCCCTCAACCAAAACCCCCATTGATTCCTAACTGATTAAAGAATGCCTGACCCTCTTTCCATGAAAAGATGGGCATGGTCTTCTCACCTCATTTTTTTCACATAAGCACCTGCTGTAGCTTCTACCGAAAAAAAGGTGAGAGGAGCCACGTCACCCCAAGCAGCTGCACCAGCTGGGAGGAGAAGTATCACACAGAAAATACAGATTATAAAGCAGAACCCCCTGCCCAAAATTCAGGATATGGTAGAATTTTTACAGCACTCAGATGTACTCACCATACATACCCAAAGGTAAACAGCACAGAATGGGTTGGGTTGGAGGGAGCCTTAAAAATAATCTAATTCCAGCTCCCTGCCATCTCCAAGAGCTGTAAATGATTTAAAAGTGGAAAAGGGAGCACAAATACCAAATGTAACATCAATCAATATTGAAAGCTGCCCCTCATATCATTTTCAGTGGGCTCCCAGCTGATTTTTCACCCACAGTGCATTTGCCTTTCCTCCCAGCTGGCACCAAAGTAGCAACAGCCTCAGTAACAGATTTTGGGAAGTTTTTTCCTGTAACCCAGACTTGTAGCAGTGTTTAAGGCTGCAGTTAACATAGAACTGAGTTATTTTCTGGCTGTTTGTATAAAATGGAACACGAGCTATCATTAAATAATAGATCATGCAGAGTTTTGAGGCCAAATTCCCATTCTTAATGGATTTTTTTAAAGCACACTAACAATGACAGCCCTTTGTTGAGGCAGGCTGGTTTCTGGGAATGCAGTGACCATGGATTTGCATCTGTTTGCATCTAGAACTTGTAACTGTTGAACAAGTCAGAGCTCCCAAGCACAGAGGAATGTTTGTTGATTCTGCCCTAATTGGTGCTGCATTAATAGCAGCAAGAGATCCCAACCCTACACGTGGTGCTACAGAAACAGAACAGATGCTCTGTTCCAAGGATCTCAGCCTAAAACTGAGCCTGCAGCTTAACAGCAGCCTAGCAAAGTCTCTTAAGGTACCAGCTGTTTAAAAAAAAAATGAAAGCAATTTTTAGGAATTGTGTTGACCTTTCTGAGCTCTTTTCTTCTCCAGGGAAATTTAATTTAATTTAGAGGAAACATTACCGTTCTGTTTGAAAGTAGCACGAGAGGTTTTCTGCACTGTCAGAATTTTCTTTGGAACAGAAAAACCTTCCTGATGTTACCAAACAAACAGAAAATCTTCCAGCTATATTCCAACAAGCAGCAAAAGGGAAGGAAGTTCAAGGGTCTTATCAGTGTAAAAGGCCTTTGGGGCTGAAGTTATTATCTGTATCATTTAATCTCTTTCTGAAAGGCCTGGAAGCTCCCTGTGTTACCCATGAACCCTTCCCACAATGTCACTCGTTGCCTCTTCACAGCTTCCATCACCATCCAGTTGTGCAAGTCCACTGGAAATCTAGGAGTGGTAATCCTGCCATGGAAATACAATCTGGAATTTAGAGAATAAAACCTGATTGAAGCAAAATAACTCTTCTCGAAAAAAAAAAAAGAAAAAAAAAAAAAAGCTGGATTTTGGAAGAAGAGATTTGGGCTATGAACATAAATCATGGAATGGTTTGGGTTGGGAGGGGCCTTAAAGCTCATCCAGTGCCCCCCCCTGCCATGGGCAGGGACACCTCCCCTGGGACACCGTCCCAGGCTGCTCCAAGCCCTGTCCAGCCTGGCCTTGGACACTTCCAGATATAACCACTTTAATCTCCATCTCTCAGCCAGGAAGTCATGTGCAGTCCTAAGGATTTGCAGTTTTTCATGGACCATGGGATCAGAGACATGGATTGATGACTGTTTTAATTCATTTACAGGACAAAAAGCCACTGCCATAAGAAGCTTCCCCACTAGCTAACATCTTTGTCAACCAGGTGAAAAATGATGGATTTTCATTACTTTTCCACTTTTGTTTCTCCCACAGGCACATCACAGGAAGGTTTCCTGACTATCCCCCTGAGAACACAGGCGGTTCCAAGGCTATTTTTATTGAAAAACACCCAGAGCAGGTACTGTCCCCTCTCTTTTAATGAAAAAATTTCATGGGATTGGAGAAGGAATTGCCACAAAACATGTCTGTTTATTTAAGCAGCAATTTTTCCTAACTGTGGCTCTGGTTCTCCCAGAACCTTATGGTTCAAAGCTTTTTGTTGCAAGTGAAAAGATGGGTTTGGTTTTTTTCCAGGGTGTTTCAGATCAGGTACCAAAATCTGTTCCCTTTCAGGCTGTGCAGCCACTTCATCACGACTGAAGGTGCTCAGGTGATGGACAAAAAGTAGAGGGAAACAGCAGAGAAGAGTTTCTTATGCAGGCAGGGCTCAGCCTTGATTTACTGCCAAGGCTCATTAAGCAAATATAACATCCCACCAAAGGAAGAATCTCAGTTTATCTTGTGTGTTGTAGTGAACTCAGTTGTTTTTCCTGGTAAATCCCTCTCCTGATCCCTCTGGCTAATGGAAGTGGCTGATAATCTCTTCTTCTGATCATCTGGGTGTCATGGGGGGAAAGTGATTAAGCCCAGCTGAAGGCAATGCTCGGCACTTGGAGCCATTTCCACCCATCCCGATGAGCCAAGCAGGATAAGGATACTGATGGGGGGAAACAGGAAGCAGCATTTGGCCCCTGAGTGAACCAGTGGGCAGGGCTAGGAAAACTAAGAGGTCAAAACCTGAATTCTGTGCTCCTTAAAGCTCCATTTCCAAGACTGTTGCATGATTTTTCTGCAACTGGTGCTCTGACACAGGTGTGGTAGAAGAGGATTTTTATAGACTCTCAGAATGGTTTGAGTTGGAAGGGACCTAAAAATCATCTAATTGCAACCACCCTGACACCTTCCACTAGCCCAGGTTGCTCAGAGCCCCATCCAGCCTGGCCTTGAATGCCTCCAGGGACAGGGAATTTTGGATTCAGCCCTCCCTGGGATGCCAGGGAGGAGAGCCTGGGGCACCCAGCAGTCTCTGTGTGGTTTGGGGGGGTGTGTAAAGACAGGCACAGCACAGAGCACAGCCCTAAGCATCAGTTACTGTGCTAAAAATGCAGGAAAACTGCTGCAAACAGCTGCCTGTGTCTCACTGAAACTGAGTTTGGGGCATGCTCCTGGTTTTAGCCAAGCTCAGGGGCTGCTGAGCTCTGCAGCCAGGGAAGGAGATCCTCGGTTCAGCCCCAGAGCCAAGCCAGGAGCCACCCAGCAACTGGGGCTTAATGCTGGATTGAGGTTGGGGAGAGTGATGCTCATCAGCCCTGCTACCATCAAGGACAAACACAACTCTGGCAGAAAACACTACAAGGAATTGTTCTGAGCAGCACTGGCTGTGGAGGTGGATTCTGGAGAAAGGGATTTCACCTTCCTGTCCTGCTCCCAGCTTTCAATTCCCACTTTCAGCTGTTTTGTTGCCTTGCCTGAGCATCTGATTTTTCTTTGCATGAAAAAAATGGAAGCCAGAAGCCTGGAGAGGTTGTTTCAGTGCTTGTTTTCCCTGCACCCTGGGAAAAAAACCCCTTCCTCTATTTTCCTAAAAAATTTTCACTAGCAATTATCTGATTTTCACCAGTTTTGGGGGCCAGTTTTTTCTCCCTTTTTAGTCAGCAGAATGTGTGTCACAGCCTTAAGAGATCTCCACCATGCAGTTGGCCAGAGAAAGTTCAGTGCAATCATGATTTTACCTGAATGTCAGACAAGTAAAACATGTATTTTTTTAAACACTGAGTCAGCTGCATATTAAAAATCCCTGGGTTTGTTCCACACTGGTCTGCTGGGCAGCACAGGAAGGGAAATCCTGGCCCCACTGAAGCTGATGGGAGTTTGGTCCTTGACTCCAGGAGGTGACAGGAGTTCACCTCTTGTCTGTTTTAGCTCCTGTGCAGAGGTCGGTTAGTCCCAAGTCAAACTCCATGAAAAATCCAGACTGAACTGTATTTAAGAAGTGAGCATTTTATAAGACTTGGGTAAAGACACTTTGGGGAAAATAAAATACAAATTAATCACTTCACGAACCATTGCTGCATTATTATACATTCCATATTTCTTGATCCTTTGACAACGCTGACCTTACTTGACTTTGGAATGTAGCTGGCCTTCTGCACAAACTGCTTTTCCATGACATTTTCCAAATACCTTTCCAACAGATGTGCCAGAGACATCCCAAAGCTGAGTACCTGGTGCTTCAGTCAGAAAAATAAATGCTGTCCCTTGCCTGAAAAGCAGCTTTTCTCTTCTTTACTTACTCTTCCAGAGAAATTCAGCATTCCAGGACATTGGTGTAATCTCCCTGCATCTGTTCCAGATTTCTGTCCCTAATGGGTTTTTATGTTGTGCTCCACAGATAATCATCAGATGTGACAATTTTTAGCTTTGCCCTTATCCCGCTGCCAACAAAATTACGATCTTTTCCTGTAGTTCATTAAGTCTCATCACTATGAAAATAAGCCAAGAGAGTTGCCATTTAGCTGGCACTTCCGCCTCTCCCAGCTCCCCCTCATTTCCAATATTAAAAAATATTAAAAAGAAAATAAGAAAGGTGTCAGAGAAGGACTCAAAACCTTTAAATACTCTGATTATTTCAAGTTAACCATGCAGGAGGAGGGGAACTGTACTTGGCCTCTGTTAAATTGCACAACACTTAAAATATTCCCCTATGGACAGCAATCCACCCTTCCCTAAAAAACCACACCAGAACTCCTCCATGAAGAAGAGACATTTCCTAGATTCCAGCATAACTTCATTCCGTGGAGTTAATATTCCAAGAGAGAAGCTTTTCCCCTCCAAGAACACACCAGGCTGTGCCCCTGGAAAGCATTGGTGTTCAAACTGGTGTTAGAGGCAGGCTTTGAGGCTGCTCTTGATGCCTTAGGTTTTAACTTTTCTATTTTTCAAACCCTGCACTGCCCAGTGTGTAACTCTGCAGTTTCCTGTGGCCTGTCAGCTGCTGTTCTCTCATGCAAAGCCTCTCCAGGCCTGCTCTCCAAGGACACTTCAATTGTCCCAGGCCCCAAAATGTGTGACTAAAGCCTTTGAGAGGAGGAGCAAACTTAGGGTAATTACATCATTAACTGAAGTTATAATTGGAGAATTAACCCTGATATGCAAATAGACCAAGCTTATAAAAGTGTGAAGAATCCATGACCCAGGGTCCATCTTGGGTGGAAGCTTTTGACTGCCCAGGGGTAACCCACCTTTATTCCCTTATTCCTGTCTAGTCTCTGTTTTTAGGTGGCCTCCTTAAGGCATCGCTCTCAGTGCCACAGCTGGAGATCCAGCATTCCCAAACTCACTCTCTATCCCTGCTTTTCCTTTATGCCCACAACTCTAAAGGCAAGAAGTTCAAGTAAGGTCTTCTTTCAAGGAGTAAGGGAAGGGTTTCTTCCTGAAGAACATTTTCCTTGAGTATCACCTTACCTGAGCCAATACCAAACTTCCTGCAGCTCAGGACAGCAGAACAAGTGAGTCCTGCTGGCAGCTGGAATTTTTTTTTATACTTGGCTTTATAAAGCAGCATCAGACATTTTCATTCTGCTGCACACTGGTTTAGTACCCAGCTCTTCCCCACCCACCCCCCAAAAAAAAAAAAAAAGATCTGCACTGCAAGACTTTAGAAACATGGTTTAACTGATATAGAAAAGTCAATTCAACTGTTATAGGGTATCAGTTGAAAGGAAAATGTCTTTTCAGCCTCTGAGGAAAATGTTACTGGGGAAGAATCATCACTGGCACAATAGAATCCTAGGAAAGAGTGGGAAAAAATACCAAGAGGCTAAAATTCACCTGCTCCCACTGAATGACGGTGTCTTCCTCAGTATTAAGTGTTTGCTAACTGCTTTCTGCATCATTTCAAAAACAGGCAACCTAGCAAAGAAAAGGGGAGTCCAAAACAATTTAGAGACACATCTGCTTCTCTTTCCACTATGAAGGAAAAAAAGCCATATTCAAATGTGGGTGAATTGCCTGCTAACCTCATACCAACCTCTGCTTGCCATTCCCTTTCTTTCCCCCTCTTCTGTCAGATTGTTCAGGCATCTCCTGGCAGCTGTAGGGGAAATGGTTCTGTAGGAAAGAGCAGAAGGCACTCGAGGTTAGATACACAAGCAGCTTCCCCCAGCTCCCAGCCCTCTGCAGTCATGGAGCTGCTTGGAGCACAGGTGGGAGCAGAGCTGGAGGAGCTGCAGCAAGGCCAGGCAGGAGGATGAGGACACTTCAGTGCCACCACAGCAGGTTCACCAGAACAGAAACTCTGTCTAACCCCTCCCAGTGCCATTCCTCTGTGCAAAAACGTGACAGCAGATCCCTCCCCTCAGAGTCTGGATGCACTTAAGATACTGCCCATAGAATGCAGAGGCTCTGCTGCAAATGGAGACCTCTTGTCAATCACGTGTAAGTTTACAGGTACCCTGCTGGATACAGCCACCCCTGAGGTGCTGGGAATGGTTCTGGTTACCCTCTGCAGGCAGAGCAGAGCAGAGCAGAGGTGGAGGTGACAAGGTTGGATTTCTGGCTGGCTAGGAGCACTACAGTAAAGGATACACTCGGAGCAGCTCTGTTGGTTTTGGATCCACCAGGCCTGCTGGGACACTAAAAACCCATTCTGAACTCAAGTCAATCTGTTAATCTATCCCAGGGAAGGAAACGCTTCTCTGCTTATCAGCCCAAGATGTGACGGAGCGCTGCTCAGGGATGGAATTACCATATTTAATTAAATGTAACACACGGAAATGCTTGGGCAGAGTCACTAATGGAACTGCCCTGGCTGCAAAGCACAGCCCTTGGCACTGTCCCCTTCCAGCACCCAGAACAGTCAGAGGTATAACTAGAGAAAACAAATATTTTTGCTGTCACAGGAAACACGTCTTACAGTTGGAAATGTTCACTTTGCTACCCTTTTGTGGTACTGCCAATATTAGTGGCCCATTAATAAACGTCAATGGATTTTCTGATTTAGACTCATTAACAAATGATGTTAGCATTCCTCTCAGGGACAAGAAAGATTCCTAGAAACAAGAGAATGGTAGAAGCAGCAAATTTTCACCCTCTGCCTTTTTCAGATAATAAAGTATAAATGGCCAGGAACTAATTGATGGAGCTGCACCCAGTTTTATCAGCTGCTGCTTGCCTGCAGGGATAAAGATGCTGAGCTATCCCTGTGTGTCTGTCAGAGTTTGTCACCCAGCCTCCCTAACCCACTGGAACAATTCAGTCTTTAGCCACATATTGAAATTAGCCACACCTCGAGGCAGTCTCTCAAAATGCACCCCTGGAAAAATCAATCTGCCTTAGAAACACCAGGACAAATTCATAATCTGGCTCTGAGTCCAGAGGGAACTTTGAGTCGTATGTCATGAGAATATTCTGCTTCTGGGTGGCTGCAGGAACTGATCCTACTCCATAAAAGCCATCCTGGTTTGGGACAGAGGGATCAGCCCTTTCCTAATGATATATTGGGATAGTCAGCACCTGTGCTGCAGTTTGCAGGTGCCCTCAGCACAAAAAGGCTTATTTTAATGGTCTGGAATTCAGAAAGTGCAGCCTGTGGGATATTGTGTTTTCCCAATGACATTCCTCCCTGTGTCTTTCAGGTTGCTGAAGAACTGGCTGCCAAAAGGGAGGCAGAGCAAAAAGAAAAGGAGAAGAATGGCAAAGAAGAAAAGGAAAGGCCAGCAGTAAAAAAGCCACCGAAAGTTGGAAAGCAAGTAAGGCAATAAAAGCAGCTTGTGAAGCTAGAGACAAAGCTCAGGTGTGGGCAGAGGCTGTTCAGTGACATTAAACTGGTCACCAAAGCTCCAGGCTTGGGTTCAGGAGACAAAGAACTGCCTGAGGTTGGTCTCTCTCAGCCTTTCCATGACCTCGATGACTGTGGGGAACTTTTCACCTCTCATATTTTAGGAATGGCTACGACTGAGCTCCGTGGGATGAGCTGATGGAGGTGCAGACAGTCAGGGACATAAATGAGGGCAAAACACACTTTAGGGCTTTGAGATCATTGCCAGGACAGTCAGACAGGTAACCAAGAGGTAACCAAGCATTCCCACTTTTAATGTGGGTACAGAGAAGTGAATTACTACCACCCCTCACAGAATTAGAAATTAAAGCCTTAGGCTCACCCAGATACCCACCTCAGAGCTCCTGTGGATTTTTAAACTGATTTTTAAACCACATTAACCAGCATTTCATAAACCTCTAAATAAGCCACGCATTTTCAGCCCACGTTCTCAGGGCAGGAACTATTTTTGTTTCAAATGTCAGTAGCCACCACTTAATGTACTATACACCCCCACCCCGAAATCTTGCAGATAAAGGGCTGCCTTCACAGGAGACACGCTTCCAAATTATTTCAGGAGCAACTTCACAGAGCAGAACACCTGTGAAACAGAGCAGTGACCAAAAAGGGCATCTTCAAAAGCGAGCTGTGCAACAAAAATTGGGGGCTTTTGCTGAAGCAGCAGCTTTGCTTTCTCATTTACTCTGTGGCATCAACAAAAGTTGAAACACTATATATATTTTTTTAATAAGGGTCATTAATCTCTCCCTAAATATGTGGAGGAGAAGGGGGAATTTTCTAGGGCAGAGCTTACTCTTCACTGCAAGTTTTACACAACTTAATTTGAAGGCCTAACCCTAGAATAAATATATAGATTTAAAAAAATATGCTTTTCTTGGATAACATCCATTAATCTGGCCAAAGCTCTCAGAACATCTAGCCAGGAACCTAAATTACGTGAATTTAGGAAGCATCAGTCATGTAATTACAACGTAGATACCTAAATGTTAACTTGTAAATGAGCACCTTGAAAACACTGTTTGGGGGTTTGCAGTGGGGGATTTTTGTCCTCTTTGTTAATGAAAATACACAGCAGGCTGAAGGAGCAAATAAATAAATGTTTTTCAAGCTCTTTAAGCCTGATTGCCTGAATTTGCTAATTAGGAAGGGTTGTGGCTGCTCCTGTGCAAACAGGAGATGTTTTTAAGCTCTGGACACAGCTTCAGTCAGCCACTTGTTACTGGGACCAGTTTGCTGGGTGACACTGGCACAACACTGGTGAAGCTCCTGGAACTGGATGGCACCTCCCCCATCTGCTTAAAAACCTGACTTTCACAGGGTAAAACTCAATTCCTCCTTGGTTTTGCACATTTTAGTAGATAAAAACCAGCAACAGCAAAAATGTGTCTCGATCCCCTCGCAGCCCTTCTGCGAGGCTGTTTGGAAATGGGGTGAAATAACAGCAGAGAGCTCTGGGGTTTTATAACTTCATGTCATTCCCATCTCCTCAGCCATCACACAAGTCCTGTCAAGTAAAATTCTGAGCCATTATATCAGGTTCTCTATGGTTCATTGAGAAAGAACAAAGGGAACATTCTCTCCAAGGTTATAGCACTGACGGGGGAAAAAAAAAAAAAAGAGTATCTTAGACTAGTTGAGAAGTATTTGGAAAAGTTCTAACAGCAGGACTCTTATTGAAATAAGTGTAGGCTATAAGTCATAGGGATGCAGGCAGAAAAAAGCTCTGCTCCCAACTTCAGCTCTTAAAGAAAACAAAAAGTTTGATCCCAGAAGGAAATCTAAGTATTTCTGAACAGCCTGATAGCAATCTTTCCAAAGAGTATTTGATATCAAAGCAACTTGCCTTTCTTTTCTCTGCAAGGTGCTGATTTGATTTCCCATTAGGCACTTAGGGAAACAAAACAACCACGGCTTCACCCCCACATAATCCCTGTCTCCAAAAGCACAACCAGTCTGGACTGCCTCACCCAGAAACCTGCTGGAGCTCATCCCACTGAACAGAGCATGGCTGTGCATCCCTGAATTCCATCCAGAAAGCTCCGACAGGGAGGCACTTCCTTGTCATCAGTGAAACCTGTCCAGAGGAAATGTGCACACAGGAATCACTTGAGTTTTTCCTGCTGATTCTGAATGGGAATCACCTGGTGTGGAGCTGGCTTTGGAAAGCCTCAGAAATAGACTGACACTCTTATTTCCACATTCCTGCCTAAATTCAAACATACATTGCTGGTTCAAGGTGCCTTAACACATTTAAGACATGACAAACATGGAATCAATCAACTGAAAATCAAAAAATACATTAACTGGCTTTGAAGGAAAAGTTCTTTTTATTGTATTAACTCTTAGCTGTTAATTGAGCAAGAGGGAAAACAGATCAGCATCCTGCAACTGTCCTTTAGACACAAGAGAGTGGGTTTGATTAAAAACAATTAAACTGACACAATGATATTATTTATGTCAGTGTATAAAATCAGTGAAGCAAATAACTACAATGATTTTTTGATTTATTTATAACAATAAAATGTTGGTGTGTCCTGTTCTATTAAGAGGCTAAAAATGAATAACCCATTTTTAGGCTGGTTTGGGGGGAATTTGTTTGTTGGGTTTTTAAATAGCTGACACATTTCCTCTCAGAACATCGTGGTTTAATAATTTTCTATAAAATACCATGGAAAAAATGGTAAAAGAAGGATTCTGCCTACTGCAAATGATCCAAGGATGAACCTCAAAGTGCCACACCCTGTAAAACTGGGAATACATTTGAGTAACTGGGAATTCGAGCTCAAATCCTCAAACTTTTCCTTCTACTTTACCAAAACAGCTCTTGATGTTCAGTCAAGAAACTCCTGAACCTCTTTCAAATGCATCTATAGGGCAGAAGTGATAAATGTATTTAGATTTTTGCCTGTCCTTCTGAGCCCAAACTGTAATTACTGTGATAACACTTTAATTAAAAACAGATATTTAATAACTCACATAATGGGGCTGCAACTGTACCTGAAGGTAGCAGATATTAGGGTAGCCCCTAATTACACGGTTTATTTAGGAGGGGGGTTAATTTTAATTATCCCAGGAGCTGCTCTTTATATCTTGCTGATATTAAGTGGTTTGCAGGTTATCCAGCAAAATCCTGATCCACCTTGTGCTGGCTCATGTAAATCCACATTAACCTCCTCCCCAAACAGTAATCTTTATCAACTATTCCCTTACTCACATTTGGAGATTTGTGACTGATAGGAGATGAAGAAACTTTGATGATTTTCTGGGAAGTTTTTCCCTCAGAAATACTGTTCGATGAAATTAAACCTGTTTTAGCAGCAGCAGCAAAAGTAACTGAAAAAATAGCAGTGACATGGAATGGAAAAATCACTGAAAAATCCCTGAAAAAGTGATTCCACTTAAATATTGCAACTCTCCTACCTAAATTACATCTTCAAACAAGCTGAGGTTTAATTCTTGTTTAAGTTTCTGACTTCAGCTGATAAAATTCCTCCCCTTCTCTCATGGAGCAACCTGGGCTAGTGCAAGGTGGCCCTGCCCATGGCAGGGGCTGGAATTAGATCTTCCAGGCCTTTTCCAAGCCATTCCATAATTCCATGAAACAATGCTGTCAACAATTGCTCTTTTCACTTTTTCCCCCAATCTAGATAGTGGATGAAAGCTGGAAAATGACTCCAAGCAATTTCCTTTCGATACTGGAGGAAGGAAGCTCTCAGTACAAAGGTCAGTAGAAAAAGATAACAATTCCAGCTGGAATGTTCTCCCAGATCAGCCTAATATGAATGTCATTCCTCTAAGGTCAAGTGGGCAGCTGCCCAAACTACAGAACATTATAAAAATGAGGATGTTAGATTAAAAAATGGTATTTAGGAAGGGAGCCTCTCAGATTCCTAGGAATCTGTCAAAACCATTGAGCTAATCGTGCAGGAAGGGACATTTCTGTGGATGAAAGTGAGCAAACTCAAAGCAAGGTGCTTCTGTACATAAAGAAAAGGCATTTTTTGATTTTCTGAGGGCAACAGAAATGACATCAGAATAGCCAACAATTCAAAGGCATGATACTGTACATCAAGTTTCAGCATTAATGTTTCCATCCTCCTGTAACTCCACCTGTCCTGTCTCCTCCAGGAGTGAGAACTCATGGAAAGAGTCCATGGATTCCATCACAGCATCCACAGCCACTCAAATTATTTCAGATTATATGTTTGAGTGTACTTGCTTCATGGCAGGTCTGTGAAACTAAAACATAACCCAGACTTTCAGCAAAGGGCCTGGCCGGTTGTTCACCTGGAAAAAGCACCCAAAAGCAGAGATTTCTTAATAAAAATCATGAAGGGGACATTTTGTTCTTTTCCAGATCTCCTCTGTCCTCTCCTCTGCTCTTGATACTTCTGTTTATCTCCTGAATATTTGTCTGCAGTGCTCAGCCTGATTCACAAGTGACTTGAGTAATCATCTGGAAGCTGGCATGGAAGTCATGCACTTGTCTCAAGTGGAAATGAGGTTATTTTTGCTGGATCTCTGCAGATTCTCTTCTGATACAATGTGGAAAAAATATCTTTTCTGCTCTCCACTCTTCAGAGTGAGTGCCTTGCTGAAATTCCTCGTATGAAAAGTCTCCATTATTCCCTCCTGCTGACAAATTACTGGCGTCAAGTTTTCTGCCTGATTTGAGCTGGCTGGAGAGAAAGAAGTGAACAACTTGCTAAATGTGCATCAGTAGTTTGGCCTGACCTCTGGCTTGTAACAATTAGGATTTTCTTACACGTTATAAATCATAGAGCAGCTTTCTGGCTAAAAAAGGAGCTTTTCATCCCACCTCCTCTCAAATACCACATCAGAACCCCGCTGAAGGCAGCAGGAGCTTTAGATAAGGATCAAATCCATCCATACTTCTTCCTTAGCTGGCCAAGGATGAAATGGCACCTGGAACTCAAAACCAGTTAAGGCAATAGTGGGGTTCCCACCCAGCAAGTCCCCAGAGCTGGGAAGGAGCAGCATGGAAGCAGCAGAAGGGAGGCAGGAGGGGTTTGCCTTGCAGGAAACATGCTTGGCTGTAACCTCAGCACAGCAGTGGACACCAGAGTGAGGAATAAAAACACCACAGGGGGTTTTATTCCACCATAGGTTACTCTGATAGCCACGGAGGCTCCCAAACTTCATCGTGCAATAACCCTGGGGGGTTATGAGAGGATGGGGGATTTGTCACCCAAACTGGACCTGAACACCAGCACTGCCATTCCCAGCAAGATCCCTGCTCCAAGCCCTCCAAATACAGAATTTCTGGGGGTTGGTCACACTCTGTGATTGCCATTTCCCAGTTAAACACCCACACAGCTCCAGCCCATCCTGCCAGAGCTGACAGCGACTCCCCAGCTCTGAAGGCACCTGAGAAGGAGCCCTTTTGTGCACAGAGAAACCCTGGGAGTGGAAAAGCTCTCTTGCAGGCTTCAAAGAATTCCTGCAGCTCTGTCTTAGGCACAGCAAGAGCCCAGAGCTGTGCAGTTCAACTGCAGGTGGGGTTTTCTTTCCTGGTGAACCAGGTCTGTTTGACACCATGCTTATTTTTAATCAACAGCTGTTAATTCCTCCTTGCAGCACAATCCCCTGCCTTGTTCACAAGCACTTTGGGCTTTTTATTGCAGGGCACTCACACTAAACTACCTGGGGGTCGTCCAAAATTACTTTATTTTTAATCTAACCATGGATTCTTTGGCCATCAGAATCCAATCCACAGCAACATCTGACCAGAACAGTGCAAGCAGTCTCTTGTACTTTCAGTTTTAGGCTGCTTTAATCTCAGTAGCAGAATTATGCAGGAAGAAATAGGTTTGAGTTTGGTCTTTCCACACTGAGAACTTTTTTCCTGCTCTTAGGTAGAAATAGGTCACTTGCTATCAGCATTTGCACAGAAGTTCAGATTTACTGGGGCAGAGATCTTGAAAAGATGATTGAAATAACAGAGCTTGATTAAGAAATGTTTGCATCAGGAGGAATTCAGAGCCCCTCATAATTGTGTCCAAAGTTTACTTAAATGATAGCTGCCCAAACATCTTTGTTTTGTCACACTCCCCCAACACTTAATTCTAAGAAAGTTATCCCCTTCCCTGAAGCTGGTGCTTTATTCCTAGCTTAATTTTTTTTTTAAAATATAAATCAGTTTTGACAAAAATCTCAACATTTCAGTTACAAACTTTCCCCTCTGTGTTTTTAACTCCTCTGCCAAGCTAGAGCTGCTGCCTAAACTTCACTGGAATTCATGAAGCCTCTTCTCCTCCCAGAACTGTACCTGGCAGTTCTTCTGGTTGCTAAACTACACTTACCAAGCTCCAAAACACTTCTCTTAAATGATGTGGTTGGATACATATCCTATTCTTTCTACTTAAGAATAGGAAAGAAGTTCTCAGTGTGGAAAGACCAAACTCAAACCTATTTCTTCCTGCATAATTCTGCTACTGAGATTAAAGCAGCCTAAAACTGAAAGTACAAGAGACTGCTTGCACTGTTCTGGTCAGATGTTGCTGTGGATTGGATTCTGATGGCCAAAGAATCCATGGTTAGATTAAAAATAAAGTAATTTTGGACGACCCCCAGGTAGTTTAGTGTGAGTGCCCTGCAATAAAAAGCCATTTTGTGTGACATCTCCTTTCTGGATTAGCCAGAGTTTATGTGGGGCAGATGTAAGGCTGAGCATCACCTCCCCCTTCCTGGGGTGTATTTTTGCAGCATAAGGCAGCAGTGAGCTGTTTCTCCTCTTCTGCAGAGGACCAGGTGATATTTATGACTTGCTCAGTGTCAGAGAGGATATTTGTGTCCAAACCATCCTTTAAAGTGTGGTGATAATCTGTATTTTTAATTAGCCTTCAAAAAGATTCAAATCCTTGTGCCAGGAGGTTCAAAGTGGCCATTTCAAGAGAAGCTTCATGCTTCAAATAAATATATTGCAATTATTAGTCACAAGCTGTTCTCACAAATTCAGGGATTCTGGAGTTCCCTGTGGCCTGCAGAGCTGGGATGCTGATTTAGGAGTGGTCTGGGCTGCCTTTGAGCTCTGATCTAGCTGTGCATATAAAATAATCCCCAAATAAGCACGGACTATTTTAGAAAAGGTGACATAAATTTCACTGCATACACACAGGCCCAGAAATAGCTCCTGGAGCTGGCTGACCCTGCCTGTAACAAAATACCAGGCTCCCCTGACCAGCCAGTGAAAACATAACATCCTTAGCCTCCTGACCCGCCTTTAAAATTAACTTTGAAACATTTTGTTGATCTATAAAAGAATAACAGAACATCTAACACCTATGAGTTATTGATCTCTCCTCTAAAATGAGGCACCTCTAACCCAGTGGTTAATGTAACACTCAGATAACTCACTGCCAGGTAATGGCAGAGCCTGGGGGGACCCTCCCTGGTTTGTCTGCAGTGGGTATTAACCACTAATCAATCTACAAAATGACAACAAACTATTATGAACAAAACAGAATAGAAAAATCTACAGATCCCTCTATGAAAAATAAATATCTAAACCCTCGTACTCCTGTGAAAACACAGCACTTGCAACCTGCTGACCCAGTCAGGAAAGTGTTTAAAAATTCACATAACTCCTATGCAACGTCCCCTTTCCCCAAGGCTGGAATTCCAGGCTGGAGGAGCTACCTCCTAACTCGGGCAAATCAGCTTCTCCTCCTGAAATATTCCCTGACATCTGTCATGCCCTCTGATGACCCACAAGTAATTTAAAGAAATTAAATGTCTGTACTTTGGAATTTCTTCCATTATCAAAACACCCCCCATCCTCCTCCATCCCCACCATTTGCAGGGGTGAAATTAAAATCACTCTCACCTGCAAGAACTATTCCCTCTTGTGTAAGACTACAAATCCTCTGTGTGGAATTGCGCCCTGAAAAATTGTTGGGGAAGGAAAGAGCAGCCAGTCTTGGATTAACAAAAACTTGGATGTTAAAACCTTTCTGAATTTGTACAGTGCCTTCAGCAGGCAAGGGGTGCAGGGGAGAGTATCTGGTACAAAACAGATTCATAGAGGAGCCAACGTCCTAAAGTGAAAAACTGTCATTTCACATCATCTGGAAATTGAATTAGCACATCCAGCCGGAGATTAGCTGTCATTTAGGAAGATACTATCGGGGCTTGAAATGCCAGATATGAATTGCCTTCCTTCAAATTAGCTCGAGAAGTGTAGGGGAAAAGGAGGTGTTTCCATTAAAATAAGGCACTTTGCTAATAGCAGAGATCTCAGATATGCACCGAGCTCGTCAGACTTCATTTAGTTTTCTTTCCAAAAAGAAAATTGCAGTTTGCCTCAACAAAAATAACGAGCTGCACCTCAGGATCATTAGGTACTTTATCATAAATTGCTTTTTTTTCATCACCAGTTTCACAAATTTGCTGTGGCTGGGTGTTAGGTCTTTTTATGACTTCTCCTTTGCACAGCACTTCAAAACAGAGGGGCTGGATCAGATGGGTCTTGTCTCTTTTGGGCTCAGCTGCCTTCCAATTTCTGCATCCAGCTTAAAATTCCCCACAGTGAAGCCTCTGTGTGGCCGTGCATCCCTTGTGGGTCAGCTGCAGGTTACTGCTCTGCCCCACCCACTGTCCCCCTCCCTGTCTCCCACTTCCCCGTGCTCAGTGCTGGTTTTATTCCTATCCCAGTACCCCTATTCCCATATTTCAGCCTCCTGGGAATTACTACAAGGCCAACTCACCTGCAGCAGCTTTCAGTGAGCCATGGGGAGAACAGGGAACTTGGTGGTGTGGATGAAGCCCCTTCCTTTGGTGCCCAAGCTGAGTGACACTCACAGAGAGCTCATCCTTCAGGGCAGGAGCCATCCCTGTGCCTTCCTCATGGAAAAGACTGAAGCACTGTGCTGTTGAACAGAGTAAAATGATGCCAGCATCGGCCACGGGACAGGGCTCTTGGAGGCTGAGAACACTCCAGGCTTTCAGCTTTACAGCCTCCCAGTGACAACCTTGCTGTCCCATTATCCTCCTGAATTCTGAGACCGTTTTGCAAAAGAAAAAATCCCTTAACCTCCAGATTTACAGATCCTCACACAACAGGGCTCTGAACGTGCTAAGGGGTCCCCAGAGCCTGCTACTTTCATACAGCTCATAATTTAATAAAACCTGCCTACAACTACCCTTTCTTTTGCCTCCAGAAGCAGTTGGAGAAACCAATGGCTTCTGTAACTTTTTCCCCTTTTTCTCTTTCTTTTGGATAACAGTCTTTTGGGAGAACAGAGATAACAAATCGGATTTTCTCCAGGATCACGACCCGGAGCTGATCAAAGAAGAGGAACGGGAAGAAGTGGAGGACGAGATCAGAGTGCAGGTGTGCTTACAATAGCAAGAGGACACTAATCATGTGCATTACCTGTGTATATTTTTCTCCAGCTGTAAGATCTGACCCTGGCACAGACCTTCTCTCCTTCCAGAGTCCCTACTACCTGTTCTTTGCTTTCACACTCGTTCAGCTGAACAATTGTCTGGGGTGAAGTGGCATAAGAGAAAAACTGAGGAAGATTCAGCTGTGTTTGTCTTGAGCAGGTCGATGAAGTGATGCAGGAGAAGCTGCTGAAACTCAAACAGGCTGTGGATGGAGAGACGGGTGCCAGACAGGGCAAAGCTGGGAAAGGTGAAAAGGTAAGAGCAGCAAGGTGGGAGAAGGGAAGAGCAGTCTCAATTCCCTGCCTGGGTACAGTAGTGGTCAGTGCAAACCTCGGGTACAAATATCAACCCTAAACATTTCCTGAATCTCAAGTCAGATGCATCTGAAAATTCTCTTCACCTCTGGCTGTTTTCAGGGCCTTCTCCCTTAACTCCCTTTAGCTTTTTATAAATATTGATTAGGACAAGTTGAGCTACTCCAGAGATAAATCACAACAAGGTATTTCAAATTTCACCCTTTTGAAATCCTTGGATGCAGTCAAACAGCAAAATGGAAGCAATCCCTCTCTTTAAGGTGACCAGTTCAGATTAATAGTTTTCCAAGGAAAACAGGGATCTGGAAGCTAGTGAGTTTTCCAGCTGCTGGCTGCCTTCCTCCTAAATAAAGGCTGGTTATTATATTTCAAGACTGTACACCAAAAAGAAAAAAATTCCCTTGGAATGTTTTGATGTAACCTTTCATTTGTCTGTAACACCACATAGATCACACACAGCCAGGTACTTATTATGTTACTACATCCTATTGAAGGCTTTGGGAATTTGCAATTAAGCCAAGTTTATTTAGGCATAAAAAATAGGTTAAACCCTCCCAAAAAACACAGCACATGTCATGTTCACATCTAGTTTTACAGCATTATCATATGAAAAATTCCACAGCTTGTGGTTCTCTAAATTCTTTGCCCAAGCATTTAAATTAGAGCTCATGTCAGTGCAAAATAACTCAAAGCTTACACCCCACCACTCAATCAGCAGATCCACTTAAAACCCTCAGGGCAAGTAGCCAACCCTAATCTCATGCTGTATTTCATTTCTATAATACCTTTTTAGCAAGCAAATACTTGCTGTTGCTCTACTTCCACTCAAATTATCTTTACAAATGCTCTTTCACCTGACAAACATGCAGGGACACTCAAATAAGAAAAGACTGGGGCAGCTCTGAAAGCTGATCCCAAACATATTCCTAAATCTGTTTCAAAAATAGGGGGGGGCTGAAGATAGACAGACAAAATATTGCAACAATCTTCCCCAAGTTTTCATGGGCAGACACATTTAGATCAGCTGGACAGTGCCCTGCTGCAAAATGTCCCAGTGGAATTACAGAGCTTAATGTTAGCGGCTGGGTTGAAGGTTTTTTTCCTTCAGTGTAGGGTTGGAATAGCTTAGGGTGGAGGGAGATTATTTAACTTTAATTTTCCCAAGCTGTGCCAGTAGCCTGAGAGAACGAGGCAGGGAAAGAAGTACTAATTAGATAAAATAAATTCCTTAAAGATTTCATCTCAAAAAACCCCACCCAAGCCAAAAGAGTTCTATTTGAGGAGTGGGGAATGGAGGGAAAGATGCAGTGTTAGCCAAAACACATCTTCCCTGTGCAAAGCCTTTTAAAATGTCCATTCAGCATTGGCAAAGGCTTTTTCCAATTAGTATTTGCATAAATATCTCAGCCACAAACCAAACCAGTGCATACCTGTGCACACAGACTGCAGATCTGCTTTAAGATAACCTGCTCTGGATAATAAGAATAATGTGAACTGGAAAGTTTTGGAAATAGCTCATTCATTTATTATTCAGCAAAAAAATCTCAAGTTTTCCAAGCCTAGGTCCCATATGTCTCCCCCTCAGCTATGCAGCATGAAATAACAAGTGGTTGTTTCAGGTTCTCCTTGTAGCCAGGAGCATGTCTGGAGTACAATGTGAAACATCCCCATGGCAAAGAAAAAAAATTTTAAAAAAAGGGGGGAGGATATTCTGCATTCTCAAGAGAATTCAGAATTCTTCAGAGAAATGTCACCTTTCCCTGCACTCTGGTAAGGGGCACTGGAAGGGCAATTTCTTCAAGAGAACTTTTCCAGGTGGAATTTTGTGTCTAGGGACTGTCATCCCCAATTACTGATGCCACATTTGGCCATTCCCTCTGTTTTAAGGAGGGATTTCTTCTGCTGTCTCTCTCAGGGTAGAGTCCTTACCAGAGGTGGGTGCTCTGTGCCTTTCCAAGCCTTAAGATGAGTAGTTCACAATTCAGGAAACTTCTGTCAAATCCATATTAAAACCAAAAAAATCTGCCTGACCCACAGGAACCAATGTGAGTTTAAAAGTCCCTTTTATGGGGGACAGTCCCTTTTTGTGGGGAATACAGCAAGGACATTTTGGAATTGGACTCTAAAGGGAAATTTCTCCCTTCCAGTCAGTGTTCCAGACATCTCAGCTCTCAGATTTAAAAAAAAAAAAAAAGAACAAAAAAAAAAAACAAAAAAAAACAAACAAAAAAAACCCACACCAAAAAAAAACCCAAAAAAACCAACAAATAACAGCTCCAGGCATACCCAGAGCCACTCCTTTACTTCCATAAGCACTTTATCACTGATTCCCAAACCTTCAAATACCACTTACTGCTAAAAGCTGACACTTCACCCTACCAAGAGCTGCTCTTGGAGCTCCTGAAGATAAGAATCCCATTTGCCAGCTTTGTGGAAGAACGAGCTTGGGTGAAAAAAATTGTTCTTCTCATGCCAAGTGGGTCTCCAGAGCAGGAGACTGGCCTGGAAATACCCAAACTAATGAGATTGCACCCAGTACTCAATAACCACACTGCTGTTACTGGAGTCATAGATCCTGTGCATCTTTCCAAGCTGGAAGCTTCCCACACCCATAGACTGTCCCACCTTTATGGCCCAGCACTGACAGGGGATAGAGCAGAGAAGAAACACATTTTGCTGGATTCCTGGAATCTCTGATTCCTCCAGATAGATCCTGGTCCAGTGACTGTCACAGGAGAGGGGATGAGGATACGACAGAAACAGAGGAAAGTGGGTCAGCTCTGCTGTAAATTGCATTTCCCTTCACTTTGCACAGTGGCAGCTTGTGGAGCTTTTGGTGGGATACCCTTCCTTCTGGAGCAGGGTGAAAGAGCAGAGGAGGCTGCTGTCCTGCTGAAGTTCTTTATTTCACAGTCTCACAGTTTCCTGAAGGCAGAGTTCGAAGGGGGTACATGACAAGCCCAAGCAGCAACAGCAGGCAAACAGCAGGCAGAGAACAGCTTCTTCTTCTAATTCTAATTTCAATTAATTAATTAATTATTCTTACAGAAGTGTGGATTGTAGTTGCTAATTGACCAGTAAGATTAACACACGACTCTAGCTTCTCTTTTCTTAACCCACCCTGGTCTAATTCTAACAGTTGTAGATCTTACACCAGTGTTACACAGGCATTACACAGAGCTGTGTAAACAATTTCTATCAGCTCTTACTGTTTATGTGAACCCTCTACCTAGAAAATGTGCACAGTACAGTTCTATCCATGTTTTGTCTAAAGTAAAGAAATTCTGTGAAAAGGTAACTCTGCTGCAGGCAGAACTGTGTTTAAGGTCTCTGCTGCAGCTTTTCAATGTTTAAAGCACTTAGCATCTAAGAGTTAAAAATCTCTATTTCTATTTCACTTTGGTGTGACTTCATGGATCTCAGCTTATCCAAAGGTTTTAATTCAACCCCTGAGCTCTGGCTTTCCTCTGCACCTGGCTCCAGAGGAGCTCTCACTCCAAAAGCAGCCCATCCCCTGCCCAGCCAGGCATCACCAAGCCGGGACTGGGGGCACTGTGGAAGAACAGGCTGGGAGGGAGATGGCCTCTGAGTGAGGAACATGGCAGTCACTGACCTGAAAGTTACATTTAAGAGCTTATCAGAGTGCTTTCTGTGAAGCCCATTGTGCTGCTTTTCCTGCGCTGCTCCCCCAAGGATTTCTTTCTGATCTCCACTGCAGGTAAAGCAATGCTTTGGGAATCAACACACCCACACATACACAAAGGCACGGCCAGAATTCAGGGAAAAAAAATAAAGAGAGACACAGAACACCCAGGAAAGGGGGATGTGAGAACCTGGGGGTGTAAAACTTGCTTCTGGACTAGGCCTCAACAGAGCTCTGGAGATGCCTTTTTGGTGAAGCTGGGCAGAAGCAAAGAAAACCACAAATGGCTGTGACAAAACTACTGAAAAGCACAAAGCCATAGAGAATGAGGGCAGAAGAGAAGCTGGGGGAGAAGTGAGGGAAGACTGGGTTTGAGGGCTGTGATTCCCAAGCCCTGTTGGATTTCCTGTACCTGCTGCAGAATTAGCACCCAGAGCTCTGAGCCGGTTTGGGAGCTGTAACCTCTCTGGATGCCGTGCCTGGATCCAACAGGGATTGCAGATCAGAGCCCCTCGTTCAGCAAGGGTTTATTCATCCCTGGGAACATCTTTGCCTGAGGACTTTTTCAATACAAGTGCCAGAAGCTGCTTGTGTTACCTCAGCATTGCCAGAAAACTCTTCTCAACCCATACCCAAATCTGCCCTCGCTCAGCCTCCATCCTCAGCACCTCATGTGATCCAAGGAATCCACTAAAAAACTGCATCAGCTGCTGCTGGTTTTCCTTAAACCACAGGAGCACTTCCCTCTTGTTGCTTTTCCACAGGGGAGACAACAAGCAACACGGAGAGGGATTTGTCACAACAGCATTCAGGAAAAAGGGGGAATGGCTTCCAAATGAGAGGAGGTTTAGATGGGATTTGGGAAGGAATTGTTCCCTGGGAGAGTGGGGATGGCCTGGAGTGGATTTCCCAGAGAAGCTGTGGCTGCCCCTGGATCCCTGGAAGTGTCCAAGGCCAGGCTGGACAGGGCTTGGAGCAACCTGGGATAGTGGAAGGTGTCCCTGCCCATGGCAAGGAGTTGGAACTGGATAATCTTCCAAACAGGCCATTCCATGATTCCATGACCCTTGGTGAGATCACAGCCAAGGGTGACAAAGATCCTCCCCAGTTTCAACCATTTCCCTCAGTGAGACATTTGGATACCCTCTCCCTCCTGGTGCCATATTCCAGCAGCAGACAGTGCTCTGGAATTTGGTTTGCGATCAGGTTCTTGGTCTGCTCCAACCTCTGAGCTACCCAAAACCTTTTGCTGAGCCCACAGAGCAAGAGAAGCCACCCCGCTGGGCACAGGAGACAGCCCTGTGTCCCTGCCAGCTGATCCAGCTCCCTCTGTGGGATTTGTCAAAGCAGAAAATCGCCCAAGGATGGCTGCACAGGAGCTCGGCCGAGATCTCAGTGAGAGGAGCAAGGAGATTGCCATTACAGATGCTGAGCATGTTCACATTCATTAAACATTATCATTTGCTAAATAAAAGCCGTTCCCAGTAAGACATTTTGGAGGCAAGCCATTGTCTACAATTCCTATTTGCCCTTATCACATCTCAGCCTGTGCCAAATTCCCCACAAACGCTGTTGTTAATTAGGAAAACACATTTTTCCTCCGCACAGTTCATTTTTGTTTTGCTCTGGAGTTACTTTATTGGTGAAGCTGCCTTGAGGACAATACCAGTTGGCCAATAAATTCAACATATGCTCAGTGTCTTTACATAGGTTGAAAGGAGCTTTTCTTCCCAGTCAGACCCCAATATATGTAATTTCTGGCTTGTTGGAAGAGAGGTTAAAAAGACAAAACGGGAGGAACAGCAAAAATAAACCAGTGACAGCCTCAATATTTCCTCAGTTGTTAAAACAGCATGGCAGATGCTTTCTTCTTCCCAGTCCTCTTCTTCAAAACAAAATCCCACTGGCACATTCTGAGGAATATTTGCTGCCAAACTTATTTACGTAAAGAAACCCGAAGTGCAGCTCTGCAAATACAGAGTTGTTTGCATTATCCTAACCCAAAACTTCAGAACATCCCCCTTTCCCACTTAGCTGATCCATACAGTGCTGAGTTTAGGCTGCATTTCCATCGGGATTATCTTTGTGGCATCACAAACAGTAACAGGTGACTGAACCACAGGTTATTTATGTTGTGTCTGTCCTTGAAAACCTAAAACTGATGTATTCCTGAAGGCTGCCAATCTATGCTGTGAAAAAGCCCAGCATTTTCCAGATAATTGGACAGGATTTTTTAACTCAACAACGCAGTCTCCAGAGCTCTGCAGAAGTATTCACTATTATAAAAAAAGCAAAGTAAATGACTGTATTCCCAGGAAAGCGAACGTAAACTTTGGGAAAGAATAAGCTGTCTTGTTCAACTAAGCATTTAAGCACGTGCTTAAATTTAAGCTGTTGGAGAAATCCCCTGGTGCACCAAGGTTTCTGAGTAAACAGTTCCACTGGAGCCATCCTGAAGTGCTTTGCAGGACTGGAGCTCAGGCACCAGTGGTGGGCACTAGCGTGGATTAATGATGCCCTCTCCACACTACTAATTATGCCTGACTATATTTATGGCTCCTGAGCTGTAATTAATGGAGGGGTTTGACAAGCCCGAGTCACATCTTCCTTATTTATGTTTGCTGAGAGTTTTTTTGTGCAACATGTAAAGAAATGAGGCGTGCGAGTCAAAATCTTCCCGGGGCCAAAGTGTGGTGAAAATATGAAAAGAGCAGGTTGTGTTTTGCTGACCTCTTCCAGCTTCTTCCCTGAGGCATCAGGAAGGAGAAGGATGTCCAGTGGTTAGGAGAGTAGCCAGTCTCAGGAGCTTTTCCCCTCAGGGAAGCTGCTTATATATTTTACTTCAGTATACATGTATTTTTAAAAAGGCATAAACAGTCTCTGGGGCAGCTACTTGGACCCCACACCCTTTTCCTTCCTGCTTCCTTCTTGGGCGAGGGCCATACCCCCCCCTCATCCAAAGAATTGTGCTCCAGAAAAATCAGAGAATAAGAATCACTCAATTGGAAAAGATCTCTGAGATCATGGAGTCCAACCCTTCCCCTGCACTGCCAAGGCCACCACTAAACCATGACCCCAGGTGCCACAGCCACACAGCTTTTAAATCCCTCCAGGGCTGGGGATTCACCACTGCCCAGGGCAGCTTGTGCCAGTAAAAAATAAGTGTCTAATGTCCAACCAAAGGGAAGGAGAGGAGCTTTCTCCCTTGGAGGAAAATGGCCCTGGGATGCTTTCCTATGCAGCCTCAGCAGCAGGACTGCTGTTTAAGGCTCTGATTTTTCCCTCTGGGCTACATTCAAACACTGAAACACTGGCTGTTCCAGCCCTCACTTTGCTTCAGTACATTCAAAAATATTTATCTGTGCTAAAGTCACTAATTCCTGCCTGGTTTTGTGGTCCTCAGGGAAGCAAGGCAGCCGGGAAGAAAAGGGTACCTGAGCTGGAGAAAGATCGGACTCCTGACAGGTAAAGAGAGAACCTCCCTGCATTAGGCCTCCAACATCAACCTCACTTCTCCTCATCTTCACCAACAAACACAAATTCAAATGCCCATTGTTCTGCTACCACACACTACCAGGACCAGCCCCATCACCTGCAGGCAAGTTAATTCCAGGTTGCAGAGCTAAGCACACGCAGCATTCAGCAGGATATTGGCCCTGGGTGCCTCTTTCCCCTCTGCAGGTGCAGAAGCACGTGGCTGCTTTGTTTACTGTCACATTTGTCATCCTAGCTGGAGCCTGATAAGAGAGGCTGCAGACAGGCCCCTGCACCCTATAAATCCCCGTTCCTGGCTGAGCTGTAGTGTACATCTCATAAATCAGCCTAATGGATCAGTAAGAGTCCTGGCAGACCTGGACCCTTGCTCTTTGAAGCACCCTTATTTTATTTGGGGGATCTAAGAGGAGTTCTCCTCCTGAGCTGCTATTTTCAATGGGAGTGATGTGTTCCCTGATAATCCAGCCATTTTTCACCTGTGCACACAACACAGACGTCTGCACAGAGATGTCACCACGGGCACCAGCTGATCCAGGAGCAGCACAATGACAAACACCATCAGTGGGATTAACCCCACAGACCCTTTTGAGCAAAACCAGCAAGACCTGGACTCAATAATTTGGGTGCTGGCACCACACACTCAGCCAAAGATCTCTTTATCTGCTTTAAAATATTTAAAAAAACCCCCTTCCCCTCCAAGCAAATATTTAAAATCTATGTCTCATGGATTGTAACAGAGCAGGACCTCTCCTAAAGAACAGTGCCAGAGTCTAATAAGGATGCACATGTTCCCTGCTTTTAAAACTACTCTTGCACATACCTGCTTCTTTATATATAAACTTTACATGCAGCCAGCTGAAAACACAAGCTTTTTAGTAGCTGACTTTTTATCTGGCACTCTGGCTCCATGCTTTGCTCTTCCCCGCTGAGCATTTCAGGAATAACCCAGAGAAGGGATGAATAACTCAGATTCATCTCCATTTTGGCCCCGTGGAGGGGGCACAGGGGCTCCAGTCACCAAAGACCGGTCATATCACACTCCCTTGGAGGAGACTCGGGACATGCAGCATTTCACTGGCACAGTAAAAATAATAAACCAGGAAAAGTAGAAGTCTTGCTCCCAGCAGAGCTGCCAGGTTAGTCCCATTCCACCTTCTGCCTGTTTTATGATGCATTCCTGACATAAAACCACTGAGGATGAAAGCCAAGAGTCAGAGCAGCAAAATCAACCTTGTTGAAGGGGCATTAAATTTTGGATTTGCTTATTGCTACTCCTACATTAATTGTGCCACTCAGACTGCATAAACATAAAACTCCTCAGCTGAAATGGAAAAAAAGGCTGCAGACCTCAAATTATACCTGCAGGTTTATTAGCCAGCTGAGAGGCACTATTAAATATATTTATGGTAGCCAGACCAGGACATCCCAATTAAGATAGGTGAGAAAGAATAATTGAGGGGGGAAAGAATGTGAAAAGTGTACAAAACCACTGAGAGCTCAAAAAAGATTAAAATCAATATTGTTTATGCTGTCAGTACACCAAGAATTTCCAAAAGGTTTATTTGGTTTACATCATCCTTGAAGCAGTGTCAATCTATAGAACCAAGGGCCAAAAGTGTCACTGAAATTAATACTTGGAACTCCAAAAGAGAGTGTGGAGAACATCCACACCACTGGAAAAGCACACCCAAATTTAAGTGTTGTAACTCTTTCATTATTGGGAGCTACTTCCAGCCACTAATGGAGATAGGGAGAAATTTCTCCTGAGGAAGTTTTGCCCATTTCATGGAATCCCAGGACGGTTTGGGTTTGAAGGGACGCTAAAGCCCATCCAGTCCCAGCCCCTGCCATGGGCAGGTGCACCTTCTGCTATCCCAGGTTGCTCCAAGCCCCGTTCAGCCTGGCCTTGGACACTGCCAGGGGTGGGACAACACTTCCATGGAAATGTTTTTGCCCCAGTTCCCCTCTGACCACAACAGTGCAGGTGGTGGATCTGAGCAAGGCATTCCCAGTGTGCTCCCAGGGAGATGAGGCTGTCTATTGCCAACACAATAAATTCCAAGAAGAATTAATGAATTAGTACTAATCGGAGAGCTAAGTGAATAGGTATAGTAGTGTTAGGATTGCCATTATTGTGTAATTTAAAAATAATTTCCCAGTAATTGATATTAATGAACGAGTCCATTACACAAGTCATAACTGATCTGGCATCACCTGGAAATGGGTAAATGGAGTCAGCAGGAGAGGGGGACACAGCGTGGGAGGGAGTGCAAGAGATTCCTCACCACAACACAGAGAACTGTGCTTATCGATTTCACATGGATGCCACTAATCACCGCCACCTCCGAGCCACAAAGTGCATCTGTAAAGCTGGGCAAACATAAATAACTCTCAGGCTGGCTCAGTTCTCAGAGCACTGAGCTTTTCCTGACAATTTCCTGACAATTTCTGAGTGATGTCTCTTGCCTGCAGGACCATTGATTCCCTGTACCAAGAACTTGCAGAAGCAGGATTGCTCATCAAAGTCAAGAATGTGAATCTCTCTGACTACATTGGTAAAGTACCCCTTTTACAGCTAATGTGGTGCTTGATCTAACCAAACCTCCAGCCATCCCCCCTTCACTGACCCCGATTTCCAGTCAAGACTGAGTTCAAGAGTCGCTGCACTTGCAGGAATTTGAATATCTAAAGCCAGGTATGCAAATCAAGTCTGTTTTTGTAGGGTGCTCAGGGCCTTTCACTTCTGCTGCTGAACCCAGGGCCTGTTTGCAGAGCTGGTGTTTAACTCCAGGCACCAACACCTGGAAGCCTCGAATGGTTTTGGGTGTCACAAGCACTCTGAGGTGGAACCAGAACATCCTTTAAGGAGCCCTTGCCAGGCAGTGGCAAGACAGTGCAAGTCTAACAGAGCAGGGGTCACAATCCATGCAGAATATTTCCCAGAGAACAGCAAGAATTGTGCCTCCAGCTTTTGTTCATTGAGCAGAGAAGGCTCACCCCCTCCCCTGCACCTCCCTGACTGCCCATGAACTCTGAGCAGTGCTTTGAGGCATATCTGGCCCTTCATGTGGGTAAGATGTGTCTCTGCCTAGTTCTGCATTTCACACTCCTCTTTGTCTGGTTTCTGTTACCTGCAACTGCAGCCAGACCTGCTTATCTATGCTGTACACAGAAAAAAAAGGGTAAAAAACCCCCAAATACCACATTTTGAGACTGCAGAGGGGTCTGACACCATCTCCAGGAATATTTGGTGGCAGACAGTGAAATCACAGCAGCTTAAGAGCAAACCCCCCCCCCCCGCCCAAATTCAGTAGTTTCAAAGGCCATGGTTTGAATTTGCAGCCATCCAGAAGCAGCAGTGCCACAAGCTGTGAGTACAAGTCCAAGACAGAAAAGCCAGATTCTCTTCTATCACCTCCAAATGCCATGTTTATATAAACTCTTAGAAGCACCAGTTCAGCCTCCAGAGCCTCTGCCCATTCCTCTGGAGAATTGTTAATTCTCTGAATTAACAAGTGTCCCATCCATTCCATGCTCATTAAAGACCATTCAAGTAAAGGAAGATTTCCATTCTTCCTTTGTTCTCCCAACCCATCAAGGTCACTTTTGTCCAGCAAACACTCCCCCACCACAACTGCTTTTAAAACAGCACATTTCCAACAATTTTTTTTAAACCCAGAAAAACCTCTCTTGAAGGGTCCAAAGCCTGCAGAGAAAGAAGTCCTCATCTGCTCAACCTTCCAGGGCTGAAGCCTAAGGAAGGTCACTTCCAGTTCCTGGGGAAAGGACAAAGAGTGGAACTGTGCTACACAGCCAGTAAAGGCACTGAAATGTCCCCCCTCTATGACAAACTGACATCGCTGAACTAATTTTCTTGGTGACCTTATCTAAATTAGTCAGAGAATATCCACTGTGATTTATGTGCGGTTGCAATTAAACCCTTTGATGCCTTCTAATTAAATCTGTGAAGATTAATTCCTATCCCGTTCCTTTGATTTCTCCTTAAATAAAAGATAAAACCTGAAATGAATTTTATTCTTCAGAGGGGAGGGGGCAGTTGCACCAGGGCTTGTCTGCCTTTTTGCCCCCAAATTACACCTCCACTTTCTTGACCACTGCTAATTTACCTCTGCTCCAGAGGCCTCTTGCCCTCTGCCTTTTTATCTCCAGTAAAACACAATATATTATTATTTTTCAATAATAATCACCATGATGAAGCGTAATTTATGCTAAAAATAATCCCTGGCCACATCACAACTGGTTTTCCTGCTTGTGGCCTATCCTCGTGGATCTTTGTTCTCCGGCATGTCTTGGATATGGACTTTGACAGGGCAAGCAATGTGATTATAGCTCTGTAACCAGAGCCAAGGCAAGATTAAATCCTTTCAGTTCACATAAGGATTTTTTCGTTTTCTTGGGTTGTTTTGTGGAGGTTTTTTTGAACAAAAGTGGGGGGAAAAAAAGAGGTGAACTGCAAAGCAGAGAGCCCCACCAAATGAGGTGACACGCTTACACGTCTAACACGGTGAGGAGCTGAATGGGACCCAGCCAGGGAAAAGCTTGTTAAAATAGCTTTTCCCCCTTTTTGAAATCCTTCTGAGAGCACATGGTTCACTGGGATTCTAGCCCTGCAAAATCCCAAATCCAGGAATCCGTTGCCAGCAGCGTGATTTATGGTGCTGCTAATGATTCTTCTCCGCAAAGTTTCTTTAAAAGGTTACTTGAAACCGACTGCTCTCTGCTGAGCAACTTCCACAGTCTGTTCAGCTTCAATTCTCCTTTGCAGTTCACCTTTCTCAGGGCCACATTCCACCAGAATATTGCCCAGCCTGAGTCCCTGAGCCTGCGTTTGCTGGGTGTGTGTTACATCCCTGTTGTGTGGCAGCTCCTCGTTCCCTGAGTTGTGCTCTTTACCGCAGTGGTGCCGCATTTACTGAGCTCCTGCTTCCTCCTCACAGGCTACTACGACTGTCTGAGGAACATCCCTCGCCCAGCAGGTGCCCAGCCCATGCCCTCCATCCCAGAAGTCAGGCAGCTCGTGACACTCTATGGAATATTACCCTTGGGTAAGAGCATCCCAGCAATTCCCAGAGGCCAAAACACACCAGGGGAGGGGTGGGGGAGCTTTGCATCCTGTCAGCATTTTGCTGGCTTTGACAGGGCTTGGGTAGTTGAAATCCGAAGCATTTTGCAGTCTGACTGTTTTCAAATGAAGCCTTCGGAGTGAAGGCTGGATCATTCCAAGAGTGCAGGAAGGATCCTGCTACGGGCAGGTCTCGCCTGGCCAGCCCATCTCCATTTGCATGGCAACACTTTGTGAATGGCAGCACAGCAAGGGGAACCACAGGGGAAAGGTAATAGCTAAAACAAGCTCCAGTGATCAGAATTAATCGAGTTACGGGAAGGGCTAAGGTTGCAATTTGCCTTTTCCAAGCTGGCTGATGTTACTCAGCTCGGCACAGCGCAATCGTTCAAGGAATTAGTCTGGATACATTTTGTACCTCACAGAGAACACTTGGAAATGTCCTTGCCGTTTTAATGCCAGGCTTAGCCAGTATCTAGCAAGGCTTTGCTGGGTCAGGTTGATTGCTTTTAATGGAAAATCTATCCCATATGTTACGTGGGAATGGCATTATGCCAAACTCCAGTGATTGCAAGAAGTGCCTGTCTCAGGGGTCTTCACTCAAAACCTCATTTGCGTCCCTTTCCACTCCTGATTGGATTTTTCAGCCTCGATACTTCACTTGCATCCTTCTTCATTCCTGATGGGATCTCGGGGAGATTTTAACTTGGCAACTCCTCCCCCAGGCTGTGTCAGTGTCTGCTCATCCCCCTTAGAGGGCAAAATCAGCAACATCTGCCTGCCTCCCATCCTGGCAAACAGAGCAAAGCTGACACAGAACTTCTGCTTTTCCCTCCTTCCAAAGGCCAGTGCTCAGCTTATTCTCTCTTCAACCTGTGATGCCTTAGGGTTAAACTTTCATGTTTTTCAAACCCTGCCCTGCCCAGTGTGTAACTCTGGAGTTTCCTGCAGCCTGTTCACTTCTGCTCTCTGTGCTGGGCACACACAACAAAGCCTCTCCAGGCTGCTCTCCAAGGACACCCAGCCTGTCCTAGGCCCAAAAGTATAAACTAAAAGCTTCTAAAGGGGGGAGCAAGCATGGGAAAATTACATCATTAACTGAAGCTTTAATTGGAAAATTTAGGCTGATATGCAAATATCAGCATAACTTAAAAAAGTGTGAAGTACTTGTGGCCTCTAAGGGTCCATCTCGGGGCCCATCTTGGCAGCAGCCTCTGGCTCCCCAGGGGTACCTTTGAAGGCCTTTCCAATAAATCCCCACCTTTATTCCCTTACTCCTGTCTGGTCTCTGTTTTTAGGTGGCCTCTCAAGGCATCACTTGGATGGGGGCTCTTCCCACCTGGAACACCCTCAGCTGGTTTGGGGTGAGCCCTCAGGGGCTGACTGAAGGTCTGACTGCAATCAGCTGGGAGAGCCCAGCAGTTATCCCTGTCTGCACAATGTATTTCACATATCCCAAAACTCCTCCAAAGCTGTGTTTTAACACCATCTAATCTAGGGAAATGAAGCCCTGAGACACCCTTTGATCAAGAGAGCCCATAAATTTTCTGCCATTTATACAGTTGGCAAAAATTCTAGGGAGAGGAGATCCTGGACTAGTTAAACAAACAAAAGGTATTTGCAAGAGCAGTTTGAAAAATGCCTTTCGGTAACAAAAGATATTACACGAGCCAAAAAAAAAGGCACAGGAATGGTTTCACCTTTGGGGTGATACATTATGGATGACATTTCACTTAATTGGTCTCCAAACTAGTTCATCATGAGATAATTGTGTATCATAGAAGTCAAAGTTTTTCTCAAAATAGCCACCTGATGGCAAGGAAAGGCCCAGCTTAAATGGCATTAAGAAAATTATAAGCAGCTGAAAGGAGAAAGAATAGTAGAAGCTATACTTCATCTTTAACACAGAGGAGTCTGCTGCTCCCCTCCCAATAAATCTTTGTGGAATAGTAATGGATTGGTATGGAATGACCAAATATTAATAAAGCCTGGGTGGCTGACAACTTCCTACACCCTGCACTGTGCTGGAATAATGGCATTTGTCTCTGTGCTCGGTTCACTGTCATTTATTTGGGATGTTAAACCATCAGGACACAGATAACCACCCTGATTGGATTTGTTTTAGATACCAGCAATCCCCATTAACCCAGAGGGCTTCTCCAGGCTACAGCAAAGGCTCCCTCTGCAGCCCAGCACCTCCGGGGCCAGTTTCCCCCTCACAATCTGAGGGACACCAGTCTGAGAGACCTCCAGATGTAGTGGATGCTCCCACAGATTTTCAAATACGTGTAAGCACCACCACTGTTGGCACAGGACGTCTTCAGGCATCCAAGAAAAGATGTTCCTGGACTCCCAGTGGGCACAGATAAAGCATTTGACATTTCCTGCTCTGGAGATTCACCTGTCCCCAGTTCGTGTGGTGACAGCTGCAGGGAAGACAAGTTCCATCCTCATCAACCACCTCAATCTTGTCTGTGCTTGTGTTTTCCCAGTGCTAGGCTTTCCCAGGTGATGGATCATATTTGTCACAGCCCAGGATGAATTTACCTGGAGCAGCCACGGAGGCAGAGCTGGAAATGCTGAGCAGTGACTGCTGCAGGCACAGCAAGGGAAGCACAGCAACCCTGGCACTTGCATTTGCTCTGCTCTCCAAATCATTCTTTTAGCTCACATCGGTTTAAAAGTGAAGTTTTCCCATCAGAAGGTACAAATAAGGGTGGATGAGCCTTGCTCCAAACAGGGATGTTAAACCTGCTGGGCTCACAGCTCTGGTTATACAGAATTGAACTCCAGAGCACTCATGCCACAGCAAGGGAAGAATTAATTCACGTTATCAATTATTTATGGTGAATAAAAAAGGAGGAATCATTCCATTACCTTTATGGCAGATTTAAATGAAAGCAATAATAGTGCCTTATGACTTTTTACAGGTTCCCAAACCGTCCATGAGAACGCTCCTTTGGTGAAATCTCTGCTGCTGGCGGGACCCGCTGGTGTTGGAAAGAAAATGTTGGTCCATGCCATCTGCACAGAAACAGGAGCCAACCTCTTCAACCTGACTCCTTCCAACCTTGTTGGGAAATATCCAGGCAGGGATGGCCTGCTAATGTTGTTTCACATGATTCTCAAGGTATGGCGTGTCTTGGGGAATTCTCTTACAAAGGGGTTCAGGTTTTTTTGTGGGACAAACAGGGAATTGTAGTTTCTCCGTAACAAGGAACATCCACACCTTGGGCAAAGCTGCTCAACCCAATTTGAAATTCCTTCCCTGCCTTCAAGTGTTCAAAACAATCAGGAGGAATTTCTTCATGGAAAGGGCTGTCAGCCTTTGGAAGGAGCTACCCAGGGAGTGGTGGAGACCCCACCATCCCTGGAGGTGTTCAGGAACAATGGGATGTGGCACTCAGTGCTCTGCTCTGGCTGAAAGGTGGTGATAAGCCAAAGGTTGGACTTGATCTTAGAGGTCTTTTCCAATCAAAATGATTCTGTGACTCTGTGAAACCACTTGTTGACAGCCAGTGTGAGCAGCTCTGCAGAGGATTTAATGCCCCTGGAGAAATCACTGGGAGCAGCCATATTTTTCACATTAGGATTTATGGGAGCTTTGTGTTACCTTGAATATGAAAAGCAGCACAGATAAAGAAAATTCTGGTCTCTGTTTATGTGCACATCAGCCAGGAATGCTTGCCATGCAGCATTTAATCAAATGCTAGGCTGGGGGTGGTCAGAAATTTCCTCTCTGGGACTGCTGCTGGACAAGAGCTCTCTCCCCTATATTGCTCTCTGTTTACCTATCAGCAAGCTCTTCAAAAGGAGGAATCCTGGTTCAGGACTACAGGAACAGAAATGTATGAGAAGTCTGGAAATGAAAGCAGGCATATGAACTGTGAAGGACATAGTCCAAACCCTCCTCAAAAAAAGGGGGAAAAAAAGTAAAAAGACACTATCCTGGCAGGATTCCTTCCACATTTTAAGTCTTCAGCATTTCTGCTTGGGATGGGAGCTGGTAAACATTTCCAGACCAAAAAACAGTAGGAAAAAGCCAAACAGTAATCGTTTTCCAGTGCCAGTGATCTACTAGAACTGGCTTTGCTGGAGATTTATCAGCTGTATTTTCTGGAATCCAGTCTTATGGCAGGTTTTGGGACAGGTTTTGGTACAGGTGCCTCCATGGCCAGAAAAGCCACATTTCACAGTCAAGAGCAAAGCAACCCCTGAGGACCCTGGTGCCAAGGGATGGCTGCCAGTGCTGTGACCACCCACACACCTTTGCTGCTATGGCACTGCCACTGGGCCTGGCACTGCCTGACACAATTTAGAGCCATTATCCTGAGCTAGCAGTCCCTCTCCTCTGCACATTTTACCTTTCTCCACTTCATTTCTCTGCCCTCATCAGTGGCACAGCTCAGGTCTGGCTGCAGGCACAGCAGACACCATCCTTGCCCTCACAGAGCCCCTGCTACAGCACAAGGACTTTAAGCACAGGAGAAATGAGGGAAGACTCCTGGACAAGGTTCCAGCTGAAGAGAGCAAAGGGTTTTTTCCATACTCGAAAGTAATATGTACAACAAGAGGAGCATGCATGAAATGTGTATTTATACACATTGATAAGTAAGTATATCCACACCCCATGTATATGTGTGCCTGGAAGTACATACAAACCCTTACATCTTCCCCTATGACTTCAAAACAAATGGAAACACTCTCCAACCCCTTCCTCAAAATCATGGGGAGCAGTCCAAGATTATTTCTCTACTTAAGCTCTTGCAAAAGACAGTGACATTGCAGTGAACCTCCGTGAGTTACAAGGGATGGAGTCGCTCACAATCCCATGGAATCAGGGCTTTCCAGGCCCTTGCTTATCAAAAGGTGACTTGTTCCAACTGCAACAACAACCCTGCTTCAAACTCTGCTGCTTTAACAGCAGATCCAATGGCAGAGCACAGAGTTTCTCTTTCCTGGATGTTCAATCCTTCCCTGTGAGGGTGGGCAGGCCCTGGCACAGAGTGCCCAGAGAAGCTGTGGCTGCCCCTGAATCCCTGGAAGTGTCCAAGGCCAGGTTGGACACTGGGGCTTGGAGCAGTCTGGGACAGTGGAAGGTGCCCCTGCCATGGCAGGGTTTGGAACTGGATGGGCTTTAACGTCCCTTCCCACCCAAACCAGTCCATGACCCTATGACACAACCCTGGCCTGTCCTGGCATCATTCAAACCCACTGTGTGCAATTATCATTCCCAGTTCTTTTCCCAGAGGTTGTTTCACCTCTCCCATGATGTTCTTTTCCCATATCTGAGTCCCCAGTACATCCCCATCTGCTGAGGATTTCAGCTCAGACCCTGGAGGATCTCAGAGCCAAGCTGGAAACAATCCTGCACCCACACAGGCTCTCACCTGTGCAGTTACAATCCACCCCTTTTATTCCTGACAATCCCAAGTGTGCCTCATTTCCCCTCTCTCTGGTCCTCAAGTCCATGCAGCACTAACTCAGCCAAATACTGACCTGTTATCAGCAAGAATACAGCCAACACTTTAAAATAATTAATTATTCCCTGTTATTGGGTATTTATGAGATCACAACTGGACCCTGTGTCCAGCATTGGGCTGCCCTGTTAAACACAGGCCTTGACAAGCAGGTCCAGAAGAGAGCCATGGAGATAAGGGGGCTGGAGAGTGTGAAACACATCTGGACAGATCCAGTTGTTTCAGGCTAAAAGAAGGTTGGAGTGAGAGGGAGTTTAACAGCTGTCTTCAGGGGCTTCACGGGATAATACAGAGAACAGAGCCAGGCTTTGCCCAGAGGTGCACAGCGATGGGACAAAAAGAGATGGGCACAAGTAGCAGCAAGGAAAATCATTTATGTATTAAGGAAAAAGTTCCACAAGGAATCAAAGGATGAGGAATCTCCTCTGTCCTGATTTGCAGGATTTTGCAGTTACCCAAGCTGCAGAAAGCACAGGGGCAAACACACATTCAAAACAAATTCCTTGATAAGAGAAAGCCGAACAGCGGGCAAAGTTTGGTTATTTGGATTATTGCAAGACAGCAGTGGACAGTGGCACATGTGGCAGACAAACCATGGTGGAAGTTGGTACCTTGCAGCTGCCATTTCGTATTTAATATTCCCAGCTCTCAGCCTCCTCTGACCCAGCAGAGTACCCCTTGTTAGAGGGCCCCGTGTGCAGAGATCACTGCAAATTCCCCCCATCTCCATAATCACACACTTCTGGGCAGGTTTTTTTGGAAACAGCAACTGCTGTCAAGCGAGCTTTGTACTCCAGCTTCCCAGAAGTGCCTTTGTGGAGAGTCAGTCAAGCAAAATTCAGAGCTTCCACTCGGAGCTGTGAGTGAATGACAGGAAACATGACAGTCCTTTCCCTCTTATCTTAGGATCCACACAACCACTGTTAAACACCAGGATTTAGTAAATAAGGATTAATGGTGTTCTGTGATAAAGGTGAAGTCACCTCACACTTTTGATTACCTGTCCTATGTGCAAACAAAAGAGTATCTGTAGTGAAAGGAAACTCTGGAGAGCATAAAATGACCATTAGGAAACTTTCCTTCCAAGACAGTGTTAGCTGCTGGCAGTTGTTCCGTGGGAGACGCCCTAAACAAGTGAATAGGATTGGGGGGAAAATGAAACTTTAATTTGTTTCAGATGCAAAAGCCAAATTCTTTTTTACCCCCCTCCCTTTTTCAGGGAGGAGCCTTGCAGGACACACAGCAGCCCTGATCCCAGAGAGGCTGGAGTGTTACTCCAGGCAGGCATTTTAATGTCACACGGAGGAAATGACTTCTCATACCAGAGCAGGAAAACACCAACATTTCAATCTGCCTATTCAGAGGAGATGTAAAGGAGATTGATATTGAATAGGAAAACTATTGAAAGAGGCTGCAAACGCCCAGCCTGAGCACTTGTGTTCTCCATAAAGCCATGGCAAATCCTGCCAGGTCAGCTCTGCTTCCGAGCAGAAGGGGAGGATCTGTCTCCAATAGAGAAGCACTTCCCAGAAATCGCCCCCCCAAAACTAAACTCACCCTTCCAGCGTGAACCAGAACATGCTGGAATGTTTCAATGAAGCCCCATTTCCCAGGCTGGGCTGCCAGCTTGTGCCAAGCAGTCGTTTGGCTCTCCTACATCCCCATAAAACACCAGGGAGGCGCAGCAGCTCAAGGAAAAGACACAAGGAAGGGCAGCCAAGGATGCACAGAAACAAAATCAGATCCACAAAAGATCGAGCAGAGAGGGGAGAATGCACAACTCAGGGACATAAAAATGCAGGTAGTTTATGAGGTTTAACTGCAGGGCAGTAAAAATGACAAGCACGAGGCAGCCAAGGGGTTAATCACAACCAGAGGGACACAGCCCCTCTCAGGGGCTTCATCCCCTCTGCCACGGCCACAGCAGCACACAGAGAGCACATTGTGCCCAAAGCCACACGTGAGGAAACCTTATTAGTGCAACACTGGCCAGGCTAAAAGGTTGGGAGAGAGGTGGCCAGGAGGAAATGCCAGCAGGGAGGCTGTGTGTGTGCTGTGCAGGGGCTTCGCAGGGCAGCGAGCTCCAGAAATATTTCCACTCCATCAATGCTGGGGGACTCTTATCAGGCTCTTTGGGTCTGCTCTTTAGCAAGTCAGAGCTGATTATACAAGAGTTACACCAATAAGGGAGTTTATTTAAGATTAAATGATACAACCCCAGCATTCAGAGGCAACAGGATGTTGAATTCTGCCGTTAATTTATTTTTTTCCCCACTGCTTCAACGTTCATTTGTTCATGGCCACTGCTGTATTGTCCCTTCAGGCAGGCTGAAGAGCCAGGTACAGCTTGTCCTGGTACACTGACAGAATTCAGTGTGTTTAGCATTTCCATGCCACCCCAGACTCTTCCACTACAGCTAAAATTTGGGAACACTACAGTAAGCCTTCCTTCCAGCAGCCAAAACAATTCTTTCTTGGTAGAGCTCAGCCTGCTGGAATCCTTAGAACCTCAAAGTGTTAAATATCACCAGAGAAAGCAGCTTTATCTTGTGTTACCCTAATGTTAACAATTAAATTTCTCCTGTTGCCAGTCGTTTGCTGCCTCACAAACCAGAACACAGTGGCATCCTCACTGTAGCCCTGGAGTATTTACCTGGGGATGCTCCCACTGATAAGGTCTAATCACAGCTTTCAGTGCAGCATTTCTGGGTGTATAAACCACAGAGCACTGAACAGTTTTCAGCAATAACTTGAGCTTCCAGAAAATCTTGGGCCTTCTAATAAAAAAATTCCATCAAATCCTTCAAGTTCTGAGGAGCCTTGTGCACAAGTGCTGGGAAAGAATCAAATTTCTGCATTTTCAAGTGTAACAGTTTAACTGTTAAACTCTGGCTCTTGAGTTTGAAAAGTTGAACCCAAGGCTCTCAAAAGTGCTCTTTGATTTTTGATGACTGCTGACAACAGGATGAGAGAGGTTTGGGGTTTTTTTTCCATAATGATTTTCCTGAGGAGCAAATCTCAGTGTGGTATTAGAAGGGTTAAGGGGCCATCTGCTGGCAGCTCCAACAAATTGTGGGATTGCAGCAAAGCTAATAAAATTTCAATTACAAATTAATTATGTACAGTGCATTTAATTATCCATGGATTCAAACTGTCCGTGGATAATTCAAATGGAGCCCCTGCACGGGGGGGGATATCCAGTCTGCTACGGATCTGCCAACCATTTAAATTAGATACCAATGGATTCTGGGTGCCTGAGCTGGATTTGCAATAACAAACAGCCAGACCCAAACACACAGTGTGTTGAATTAGGTTGTGTTCATGTCTGTTAACACCTGAAAAATCATGGAATGGTCTGGGTTGAAAAGGACCTTAAAGCTCATCCAGTTCCACCCCTGCCACGGGCAGGGACACCTTCCACTTGTCCCAGGCTGCTCCAAGCCCCATCCAGCCTGGCCTTGGGCACTTCCAGGGATGGAACATCCACAGCTTTTCTGGGCAACAAATACATGCAGGCCATTTTCTACATTTAGCACTTTGCCTCAAAACAGAAAACACAGGGAATTCTCTCTAGAAGAGACAAAATTGAGGTTATTCATTATATTTCCACTTAATGGGAAAATAAAGGGGGCAAAGAAGATGAAAGGTGTGACAGCAGTGAGTGTTCTTTTGTAAGAGTTAAAATGAAGGCTAATCTTCATTTTCAGATTTCAGGCTGCATTTGAGGGGGGCTGCTCACCCCAGAAACATCTCCAAGCCAAACAAGGAGTATCTGCACCTCCCAGCCTGTGGTGACCCCACCGAAAGAACAAGGACACAAGCAGAGTCCAACCTTTGCCAACAGCTTTTGCAACCTCTGTAACCTTCCCCCCCACCTTTATTTCCCTCTGCAGCATCAGGCACTGAACAGGTTTTTTAGGGATGTGCAAATGCAAGGGCAAATCCGTAGGCCTGGCCTGCATTTCCCACAGGTGTCGCTGCCCTTGACCAGCAGGATGTCCAGCAGAAATTCCCAGAGCGTCAGGCTGCTTGCACAGCTCAAGGAAAGCCACAAGTCACCCTCCCAAATGCCTCTTGTGCTCCGCAGGTGCAGAGGGATGTGCAGAGGTTTCAGCATGTGCCAAATGTCCCTCTGGAAATGGATGAACAAGGGATAGATGGGACAGCACCCGGCCTTAAAAGACAGGTTATTGCTGTGCAGATTTAATCTGTCACTGCATTCCAGCCAGTGTTCTACACACTCCTGGAATAAGTGTTACCCCTCCTGTACATGCAGGAAAAGATTCCTGTAACTGCCAAGCCCACACAGCAATTCCTGCGAGATTTTTGTATTATCTTTTCTGATATGTTGTTTTAATTTTGTATATTTTATATCTTCACTATTGACACTAAATATTTGAGTTCCTGCCTTCCAACAAAGAAAAAGCTCAGGAAGGACATGGACGTGTTGGAGTGAGTCCAGAGGAGGCCACCAAGCTGATTATAGGGATGGAGCACCTCTCCTACAAGGAAAAGCTGAGACAATTGTGATGGCTCAGCCTAGAAAAGAGAAGGCTTTGGGGTGACCTTAGTGCCCCCTCCAGTGCCTGAAAGAGCTGCAAGAAAGATGGAAAGAGACTCTTTACAAGGGCCTGGAGGGACAGGACACAGGGAATGGCTTCCCACTGCCAAAGGGCAGGGAGGGATGGGATCTTGGGCAGGAATTGTTCCCTGGGAGGGTGGGCAGGCCCTGGCACAGGGTGCCCAGAGCAGCTGTGGCTGCCCCTGGATCCCTGTCAGTGTCCAAGGCCAGGCTGGACACTGGGACTTGAAGCAACCTGGGACAGTGGGAGGTGTCCCCGCCCATGGCAGGGTGTGGGATGGAAGGAGCTTTCAGGTCCCTTCCAGCTCAAACAATTCCAGGATTTAATCCAACTGTTCTGTATTTGGAGGTACCACCTGACACATTCTAGGACTGACCAGCTGCCATCAAGCAAAGTGTCACATGCTCAAGGTGGCATCACTCCCACTTCACCCGACCACCAGCACAGCAAACAAACTGCCCAGCCCTCACTTCCTACCCCCTTCCCCTTCCCCATCCCCATCCCCATCTCTCCTCCACAGATACGCTCCCCCTTTTGAAACACGGCCACAGAAATCAGCTGCGGTGCTGCGAGCAACGATGCTCACAGCTTAATTCTTCCTGCCTGGCTGTCAATCAGACAGGAGCTTGTGATGTACACAGCCTGTGGATTTTGTAAGCTGCCTTCCTGGAAGCAGCAGTTTCAACTAGGGGGAATTAAAGGAAAAAAAAAAAAAGGCAGGATAGAAGGAAACTGTNAAAAAGAAAAAAAAAAAAAAGGGAGGAGAGAGGGATGTTGTGCCTCTCTCTCTCTCTCTCTCTCTCTCTCTCTCTCTCGTTACCGCTGACTCCTCGAGCCATCACTTTTGTTGCTGAGCAAACTCTAAGAGCCACTGGAAAGTGATTAAAATTTGGCAGCAGAATGTCTAAACCTCTGGAAAGGCTCAACCTCTGGCGTTTCTATAGCAATGGGGAAGAGTGCAGGATGTGGAAAAAGCCTGTAGCATTGCTGCCATCCTGCTGTGAACCACAGGTATCGTGCCTCCGACTTCGGAGCAGGAAAACCCATTTTTGGATATACACAACCCTCACCTCTTCAAATTTAATTTTTGGGCTTACTGCAAATTCAGTGCTGGGGTTTCAACCAGAAGATTGACAAACTGTTTTGCTCAAAGATTAGTGCCCTCCTCTCTCATGGAACGGCCATGTCCTGCCTGTCTCCCCATCCAGAAAACCAGGGTGGGATCCCAACCTCAGCCTAAAGCTGCTCTTGGGACTATAATTTTCCACTGAACACCAAATCCAGGCTTCCTTTTGAAAGAACGCCACTGAATTTGTGCTGAGGAATAAAAGCTAAGCAGACAAAATGATCCAGTCTGGGGTGGGCTCTTCATGCTCAATTCCTAACTGGAAAGGGTTGGATTTGCCAAGGCTGCTGAGCAGTGCTATCCACGAGTGCTCAACATTCCTGGGGATAAAAAATCAGCCAGGCTAATTGAGCTGCTGAAATGTGGATTCAAAAGCACAGTGCCAGGCTCCCAAGTATGAAACTGCAGCCGTTTTAATCAACTCCTGGCCTTTTCTCCCCGTTTTCTCATAGGTGGGCAAGGAATTGCAGCCTTCAGTCGTGTGGATTGGAGGCACAGAGAAATTATATTCCAAAGGGGCAGCGAAGGGAGAGGAAGAGGTGAGTTCTTCTTTATTTCAGTGCAGGTAATTCCTCCTGTTGCACACATCCCACACAAAGGAACAAGTGCATTCCTCAGCTCAGCACACACCACTACGACCAGACCTGCCAAAGCTTGCTTGATAATAGCTTGTCTAACTT
>VXAC01004175.1:18742-33004 GCA_013399225.1 Rhipidura dahli | reverse complement strand
TTTTTTTTTTTTTTAGCTTTTAAGAGAGTCTTGTGACTTCTTAAGAGCCCCCAAGAGGTCACATTTCTCTCTTCCACCTATCCTTGCTTTATTTAAAAATAGTCCAGTCACTGCTCATCAGTGCGCTGGAAAGTGAAAGGGAATAATGGAGAATTTCAAAATATGAGGCAAGAAGCTCCAAGTTGAGATGAACTTAAATTGTTCAGCTCTATTAATTTGTGAAATTGGATGGAGCCAAAGTGAACAATAAAGTAACGAGGATAAATTTCCACTGCAAAAACAAAGAGCCTGTGTTAAATAGTTACAATTACAGATTATTTTCTTTGGGTTCCCAGGAGTCTTAATGCCACTGCTTCCATTCCTCCCTCTCCTGTGGAGCTTCCCCATTGGAAAGAAAATTAAAACACTGCCCAACAGTCACAGCAACAAAACCACAGCAGGGGGCAATTCACCCCAATTCCTGTTGCCTGCAACATATTTTGCTTTTAGAGCTTTATGTGAAAAATTAAATCTTTTTTCTTAGGCTGTCTGTGGGGTGGTCACAAGCCTGAATTTTGGAAAGGCAACAACACGAGGCAACCCAAGCTTGGATGGGGCTGTACCTTTGCAAGGGCTGCCTGAGGTGATGGGTGTGCAGTGATCGATGCCCTCAGCGGTCCCCACAACGAGAGAGAACCTTTCTCTTGGGCTCAACCCTTGGCAGAAAGTGCAGATGGGGATTAAAGTTAAGGTCAGGGGCCAAAGATGGCCTGGATTACTCATGATCCTGGTCTAAACAGCCATCAGTGGGGATGGATTTCTTGTCCTGCCCACTTCAGAATCCAAGGTATCACCTCTGCCCCTTTCACCCATCCCAAGACCTGCAGGCATTTAAGAGAAGGTCTCTTCCCCGGGTGCGAGTCTGTTGGCTCCAGGTTTGGAATCCCACACGCCCCAAATTGTTCATAGGACATCCAGCACTGGGAGGAGAAAGCATGAAACGGGAGGGACGGGCAGAGTGACAGTCTGGGGAACCTTCCTTAGGAGTGCTGGAGTTTTGGAGAGTCACGGGGTGGTTTGGGCTGCAAGGGACCTTAAAGGTCACCTTGTTCCAACCCCATGGCCAGGGACAGCCTTGTTCCACTAGGCCAAGATGGTCCAAGATGAGCTAAGCTCAGCCTTCAGAAGCCAAAGCGAGTATCAGTCACTGTGCTCATCCCAGGGTGACATTCCTGCCACCAGGATGAGGGATACTTCATCCAGGAGCAAAACTATGAGCTGGCAGTGTCCAAAGGGGCCCTCAGTCCTGGGGCTAAGACATGCTCAACTCATTACCTTGATTGACCAATTGCTTATTGGCACACCTGGAAAAATGCACAGCATAACTATGAGAAGAAAAGGAATGATCCACCAGAATATATTAAGGCAAGTATATTTAGGAAAAAAAATGTGTTATTCTACCCCAAAACTTGTGGGAAAGCTTACGGATTAACAATAGTGACACCACAGCAATCTGATAAGGCTTCATTTGAACATTATCAAATATAATCCTCCAATAGCAGGTTTTGCTCAATACTCATCTGTTCTGTAAGCAGTTAAATATGTTACAAAGCCAAGAAGTAAATTATTGCAAAGACATGAACCCTGAGCTCCCAAAACCTTTGTTCTCAGAGCCTCAGCAAGTAAGAAACCACAGCAAAAAACAGGAAGTGTGTTTTTCACACTTAGCAAATCATAACCTCCAAGAGCTGGGAGGATTCTAAACTAGGTTACAATCTTCTACCTGCTGAGGTTCATCAGGTTTGCAGGTCCCTGCAATATTTCTCCTTGAGCTGAAAATAAGGATTTCCTTCTTTAAATGAGTTGTTTCCTTCCACCTTTGAATAACTTGAGCAGCCAGCTCAATAGTGAAAGGCACTGGCACAAACCCACAAAAGCAGAGGCAGAAATCAAGTGTTTAACCTGATTTTGAGGAGGCAGAATCTTCCTACTTGTGCTGCTATCTCCTCCTGCTCACCCCAAATACACTAAACCCCCCCTAAAATCCTGTTGCAGGCAGCAGGCCCAGCTCCAGCTCGTTAACTCGGAGCTGTCAGCATGGTTAACAACTCTTTCCTCCTCGAATTTCCCCGTGTGCTGCAGATGAATGCCAAGCGCCTGGCCAGGATGCTGCTCCCGTTCCTGAGGGCTCTGAAACCCAAGGACAGGGTGCTGCTTGTGGGCACCAGCTCCAGGCCCTTCGATGGCAATCCAGGACCTTTCTGCAAAGCTTTCCAGAAAATCATCGTCATTCCTAAGCCTGACTACCTCACCAGATGTGGCAAGTGTCTCATGTGCTCCTCGTGGCCATTCCTACTGTTTAAAATCCGTGTTTATTGTCTGGTTACCCTCAGAAATGACCTTCAACTCAAGTCCTGAAAATTTAGGTTAAATCAGTACAGGCTATTTCAAAGATCAAATAATAAAAGTAGAAGTTGGGAGGAGAAGAGTTTAAAATACTCTTCAGCAGCAATTTACATTTTTCCATGAGTTCAGTGTGCACCAAGCTCAGCCTGAGCTGGTTTTCCCCCCTGGATGAAGCACAAGATCCTAGTTCAGCACACATTTTCTATTTTAAGCTTTTATTATTTTGTAAACACAGTGGTTCTGAATTTCTGGTTTCAGCCAGCAATTCTGAATTTCCAGTCTCTGTACTCTAAACAACACAACTTCTGGGCCTCTCCAAAACCAAACCATGTCTGCAGGACTAAATGTTCTCACTGCCAAAGTCCGCATTTTGCACTTACAGATTGCAAGAGAAATTGTAGAGGTACCCAAGATTTTGCACGTCTGGTCTATCAAATGTTCACAGTGATAGACAGCTCCCAAATTCTGAAAAAAACCATGGAATATTTCATGTACTGAGACTCAAAGCTTGTAAGGAAATCAGTAGCTTTTTTTTTCTAGCCACGTAAATTGGTCTAATAAGACAAACTTCTAATGTTTTGAGATTTTAAGCACCCTCAAGTCTGCAATAAACAGCAATAAAACACATTTGGCTCAGGGACCTTGCCACACAGGTCCTCTTTGCTCTATCCACACTGTCACCCTGCTACAAAACTCTTACAAACACACTGTGCAGCCCAGTTCCATCCTGCATCCCTCGGAGGCAGCCAGGACACCGAGGTGATGCTCATGTGGGCAAGCCCAAGGCAGATCCTGGCTCCCTCACACGTTGTAAATCTCTCCCCTGTTCCATAACTTTCCTGGTGTGGATGGAAAATGGTCATCGAGCAAGGGAACATGTGTTTCATGTTAGGTTACAGCTCTGATAAATTGCTGAGAGATAAGGGGACATGAGTAAAACCCAGAGAAAGGAGGTGATAGCAGCTGAATTTAGCTGTGCTCACTTCAGTCTCACATTCTGGGAGTCTCACCACTAACTTGGAGTCCAAAAAAAAAGGCCAGCTCAAGGGATTTCAATTGCACACTTAAGAAGGCCCCAAAAGTTAACTCGTGGCATTTTAAAGCAGATTAAATTTGTAGCTTTAATTCTTTGCCGTTGCCCCCATTTGAGACAGTGCCTGCCTTGTTCTCCAGCTCCAACCTTCCCTGAAGTTCTATGGAAATAGGATCTTCACCTCCCAATCCTGACAGTTTTCAGTGCCTGACACCCCTTTTGAGAAGGAAACAAACTTGTTTTGACAGAAAAATAATGACATAACAAATTCTTGCAAGCCACAGTGCACAGCTACCTGTCTGCTGCAGCCCTCCCCCTGGTTACAGACCAGAGTATTCCAATCTGTGCTCAGTGGGAACAGTAAATATACAATGGAAATCATTAAACTGGAAGATTCACAATCCCATACTGACTTCTTGCCATTAATCACCCAGCAAGGCAGTGCCTTGTGTTACACACCTGCACCAGGAGCTGCAGCACACAATATATTACCGTGCCTGCTCTTGTGTGCATCAATTCCTCTTTTATGAATTGGTGATTCAGCCGATATTTATTGAGCACGAGGGCGATTCAAGTGGGAGACCACAATTTGCTGGAGTGAAAAATGCAGCACAGAGCTGTCAGCAGTTACGGGCTCGAGTCGGCGCCATCGACGTCGCAGCCCAGGGAAGAACAAGGCAGCTTTTCCAGCAGCATCCACCTCTCCCCAACATCCTCGTGCTCAGTCTGAGCATTCAAGCACACCAGACTCAAATACATCTCATTCAAAAGACTTTTTGACCCCTTAGCCATAATCCTTCTATTTTTTTTCCCAAATATTTCTATGTAATGCTTTAAAGCAAAGCCTGAGGAGACAGCATCGAAGTTTTCCTAAATTTCTCTGAGACAGAGCCTTACTTAACATAAACCAAAAGATTGGTATTATTCCTTCTTTTTTTTTTTTTTTGAAAGCAAAATCTCAGCCACTTCACAACCCCAAAGAAAACAATCACGTCACAGAGGTTCACAGCTAAAAGATACAACCAGATTTACTTTTCAAGTAACAAGCAAAACCCCAATCACAGAAAATTTGCACCTTGCAACACGTGCCTGTATGGCTGGAAGCCTTTGGGACATGTGATGCCTTTTTCTGATCTTGAAATCAAGAGGCAAACACGGTTAGAAGTGGAAAGGGGGTTTTACTTTGGTATTTATGTAAGGATCCTTAGGTGCACCACGTCCACATCAAATGCACCTCCATGCACCCTGCAATGGCCACGATCCATTCCCCTCCTCAAGATCTGGTCTTATATTCTAGGTCTTACTAATTGGCATATCTATCCAAAATTCCCCAATGAGAGGCTCAAATGAGCGCCCTTTCCCCAAGGAACCTTCCCCTGGATGATTTTATCTTAGTTTCCAAAGTGTGTTCCAGAGAGGACCTTGGGGGTCTGGGCACACTGACCCCTAACTAGGAAGCTTCTAAAATGTTTCGTCTCTCAGCTTAACAAACAAGTCCAAAAATGTAGGCAAAAACCACTGAGAATACAGAACTTGTAAAAAGGTATAAAGGTGTATAAAAGAAAAGACAAAAATCATCATGGCACCGCGTGAAGTCCCCAGAGCAGGCCTGAGTTGAGCAGGAACAAGCTACGATGAGGGTCACAGAAATCAAAACAGGCTGTTGGTAAAGGTACTTAACCCTGCACATCCAAATGGGAACGCTAACCACATTCTGTGTGTACACACAGAGCTTCTTTCCATTTTCACACACATATCCACCCCACTTAATGTGCCCTTAATGACTTGCTGAAAAGTACTGACTGGTAGCCAAAAATGATCGGTAAAGAGTTTAAAACTAAAGGTCCCTATTGAAAATGAAAATGGTGAAATGAAAAGTTTTCATTTCACCTGCAAATCTGCAGGTGAAAGAAAGAAAGAAAAAAAAAATAGAATCTTGGCTTTCCTGATCAATAGTCCTTATTTTCTTGTTCCAGTTTCAAAATTAATAACAGTAAGATGTCTTTCTCCTGCTTCCCTTGAATCCCTGTCTTTGGCATTCTGCCTTTGGCACGTCCTGCTGCTCAGCACTCTGGAAGCACTACATCCTGCAGAGCGGCGGGGTCCTCACCAAGCAGGTGAACCTCAACTGCCTGGCCCACGTGTCGGATGGCTTCACCCAGGGCCACATCGTGGACGCCGTGCACACTGTCCTGAGCGAGCTGAGGCTGCTGCAGATGTCCAGAAAGCCCCTGAGGACTGCTGAGTTTGTCACTTCTCTGGCCAGACACGACCCGGTGTACAAAGAGGAGGAAGAAACATTCCAGGTGACTTCCAGAGCCTGTCTTTTATCATTCCCTGCCACACCTGATGTAGGCACCTGCTCACTGTGCTGGTGGGTTTGTACCTCACTATTTGAATGATGATTTAGGGCTCAGCAGCACCAAAACCCATCTCTCCCATCTGGGGATGTGCCAAGCCAGTCGTTATTTTGGCAACACAGCTGGCAGAGTGCTTTGGTGAACCTGCTGCTGCTCATGTTGAGCAGAGTGCCCTCCACTTGCATGGATAAAACACACAGGGGCCATTAATTCCATGCATTTGTCCTTTTCCTTCCTGAGGTGTTCAGCAAGCCTGGACATGTCACCTTGAGAAGGCAAAAAGCCTGGGCATACAAGGTCCACGCAGGGATCGAGATCCAAGCCTTTCTCTTAAATCATTTCAAACAAGAATTTCCTTAAAAGTTTTCATTTCAGGCTTTAAAATAAATGAGTTTCTGCCTCAAGCTCCACCCCTCTTTGCTCCTTGCCCTCAGGGTTATGAAATCCTGAGGGAAAACTGAGAGCATTTGAGGGATATTTTATTCACTGGCACAGGGTGCCCAGAGAAACTGTGGCTGCCCCAGATCCCTGGAAATGTCCAAGGCCAGCTTGGACAGGGCTTGGAGCAGCCTGGGATAGTGGAAGGTATCCCTGCCCATGGCAGGGGTGGGATGGGATGAGCTTTAGGGTCCCTCCCAACTCAAACCAGACTCTGGTTCTGTGATTCCACATGTACCTCAAATATCCATGGATCACCATCAAGCCTAATAAATGCTACAGAATCCCTGGCCCCTGGGCAGAGAGCCCTGCTGTGCCCAAAGGAGCTGCAGGCAGCCCACACCAGGGGCTCCAAATGAGATAAGACTGCTCCAGGAGACCCCCAAAAGAGCTTTCTCCATCCCATACCTCCCCCTCAAAAACTTCAACTGCTTATGAACCCTCCACTTTTCCTGGCTGAAAGGTTCCCTTGTTGTTCTGCTCCTTGAGTCCCCCAGCACCTCCCATCACCGACAGGATGCAGATTCTCACAGCTTTCTCCGAGGCTTCTTCCACTGCTGACCTAATGACAGTGCATATTTCTCCCAGCCCTGCTGAGTACTTCCCAATTTCCATTTAGAGCCATTTGGCTCACTCAACATAGGCAGCATTTGTGATATTTGGCAAATTACTCTTTCTTTCCCCTCCTCGTGCTTCCTCGCTAAACCAATATCTCTCCTCAGGGAAAGGCTAATGGCTCAGTGTTACAACAAAGGGGGAAAAAATACTCCATCATTCACAGCTCCAAGTAGTAATCCATTTGTACCCTACAACATGAGAACAAGTATTTAGGGTGAGTTTAACTTGGAAATATTATCCCAGTCACTATAAACGTGCCTGTTTTGGACAGCACCAAGTGCCCGGGCAGTGCTTCATCTGGAACACAGCTCAGATGATCCTGTCCTCAGCATCCCAGGGCACTCATCTCTCCTTGCATTAATTACAGCCCTTAAGAAAGTATTTCCTTTTATCTGTTGGAATTTGGTTTCCCTTAAATGTCACGGAGCCTTGCTGCAGCACCTGTAATATGGCACAGGGGAAGAGCATTGTCAAAATGGCCTCGTGCATTAATTAACTCCAGTAATCCCCATCTCTCCTCACACAGAAGCCCCTCTTCCCAAGCTTCTAATCATTGCCATTTCTGGACCTTTCCCCCTGCTTTGCTTTGTCCCTTGTGCAAGTGGGGCAGCTAAAACACTGCATTCAAAGTGAAGATTAGCCCTGTGATGAATCTTTGATTTTTCTTCCCTGAAAGCATGAATCTCCCAGTCTGACATTTATATTCTGCCAGTGTTCCAAAATGAATATAAATAATGCAGAATTTGTGACAATGTGATTTCTCCGTTCCATTCACTCAAATTTCTGCCCCAATTACACATCCACATTTTTTGAAATTATAAATTAGTGCACCAGGGTGGTTGATAAAAATCCTTACACAGAAAGGATTTCCAGAGAGGAAAAGCCAGCTAACCACACCAGTTCTGCCTGGCAGTGACTGGACCAAAATCATGGAATGGTTTGGCTTGGAAGGCACCTTAAATCTCATCTTGTTCCACCCCATTTCATGGGCAGAGACACCTTCCACTAGCCCAGGTTGCTCCAAGCCCCATCCAACCTGGCCTTGGACACTTCCAGGGATGGAGCAGCCACAGAAATACATAGGAAAACCCATTCCAAAGCCTGTGGGCATCATTCCTCCAAAAATCAAACATCTGAACTCTGAGGATCAGTCACTGCTGCCAGGAACTCCCATCCCCAGTTCAGATGCTGGTGATAAAGGGACTTTTATTTCATGTCTGAGGAACTGACTTCACTCATCTCATGGAACAGTTACACCAGTTAGAGGCAGAAAGTTACTGTTGTGCATCGAAATATTTGCACAAAGAACTGGGAAGAGAACAAGAGAAAACATCCCAAGTGTCTTGGCTTCTCCTGCCAAATGCCTCAGAGTCCTTGCCAGTGACCCAGAGCTGGAAGGGGGATGCTCACCTCACCAAACAGCTCTTTCCACCCCACCAAGCTCCGGGCAAGGTTTTCCTACTCTCTCCACCTCCCACATAAGGTCTGGAGGGTGTTACACCCAGGACACAAAACCAGAGGGGAAATAAAATCACTGTGGCCTCACAGAGTCTCACCCAGGGCCACACACATCACTGGGTTCTCGTGGCTTCCCTCAGTTACTGCTGGGGAAAGGCAATTCCTGCTGGAGCCCAAACTCACCATCACCACCTGTTTGGGAAGGGCCCCAAACAGCAACACACCCTGACCCAGCTCTGCTGTTCTCCCAAAACCAGGAATAGTTTGGCCTGTGGGATTAAGGCAGCAAAATTCAGCTGCACTGAGAGCCCAGGGGTTCCTCCCCACCACCATCCATGTCCTGCCTAGATGTGGGCACGCAGGAGGCTGGAGGATGTTTTTGTCAGTGGGGACAGGGTTTCTGGAGGAGAGGTGCTCAGCTAATTGGGGTAATTAGAGCAGAATTGCAGTGTCCAGCAGCCGCCTGCTGAGAATATTTATCTGCAGGGTGCCCATCATCATCAGCCCTTCCCAGACTCCAGAAGAAGCTCTTGAAAAGCTGACACCAAGCAGGACCATCTGGGGCCAGGAGAGGGACACATGGAGTTTTTCTTCCCTATACCCTTCCAATCCCTTTTCTCCCAGCTTCTCTTCCTCTAACATACACTGGGCAACTGGACAAGGCAAATTCCTAGGGGATGCCTGACCAGGCTCAAGCTGGAAGCAACATTTGGGATGGATCAGATGGAAAAGGCAGCCTTTGCAGGATGCCACACTGGGAGGGAGGTTGAAGATGGGCAGAGGAGGCAGAAATGTGGCATTAAATAGCAGCCAATGGGCAAGAAGGAAGGCATTTTATCAATCATGGTCAATGCCTGGTGGCATTTCAGTCTCTGGTTTAGGCAGGATTTTGTTGAGAAAGGTTCTTGTACACACAGAGAAGGAACAATTCCTACCCAGAGCTGACTTTAAAGCCTCCGCTTCTCCTTCACTTCACATTATTCTCACACAGCCTGGAGCTGCCTCCCTGACACCACGGCCCAGGAGCCAGGCAAGTCTGCAGAGCAACTCCACCAAAATCATTTACAAGTCACAGGCCTGTGAACAGGCATCTGAAAGCAATAAACAGGTTCTTAATGTTCAGGGTTTGTTTTGCTTCCTAAGCTCCCTCATTGAAATCAAAACTGTCTGGATCGATTTGCGGAGGCACGAGAAGGGGATGATTTGTCTGTTGCCAAGTGTGGAGCAGAGAGAGCTGTGACAAGAGCTATATTCTCTGGAAATGGGGTTGATTGTGGAATTTAACATTTCCATAACTATAGCAACACAAATGGCCCAGCTAAGTATTGCTGTTAATGAGACTCAGCTCGATCAATTGCTGCACTTCTTGGTGTGATAATGTTCTCAAGAGATCTGAGGGTTTCATTTTGGCTTCTCCACCAGCTAGCCTGGGTTTTAAGAGGTTTGGGTATTTTAAGGAATGCTTCATTATAGCAGTAAAATGTTTAAGTGGTCTGCCTTGCCTTTTTAGAATTTCTTTTTTAATTTTATTAAAACATACAAATGCTTTTTGATTCTCCAGGCCTGGTATGCCAAGACCCCGCTGGGGAAAGCGTGGAACGCAGTGCTGGCAGCAAAGGAAGCAGAAAAAGAAAAAGGAAAGAAAGGAAAAGGGAAAAAGTAACTTTCTCGAGGATTTTTCACCTGGCCATACCAGTCACAGCTCTGCTTCACTGGGAAGGCATGGCAGATTAATGCTCCTCAAGTTATAGGTATTCCAGGGAAGAGAATTCCTCTCTGGATGGATTTTTAAAAGTTAAAAAAAAACCCCATCAGATGAGATGTAACATGTAGCTCTCAGAGGATAAAGAGTTAACGACCACAGACTTGCTCAAGCATTATTTATTCTAGGAGATTTTAGGGGGCAGAAGGGTTCATTACTCAGGCCTGTAACATGCCATCAACTTTTAGGCCATACTCATTTATTTCGGCAAGTAACTCTCCTTAAAAATTGATGTCACTTTAATGCCTTTCATTACTTTAATATCCTATATGCTTTATAAAACTAACTGCTTTCTATATCTGTGGGTCTAAAGCGTTACAGTCCTCAATAAAACCATTACAGCTATAAAGACTGCTTTTTAATTGGGATGGATTAAGAGGCACTTTGTGCAATCCACCACAAGCTGAGTATTTACCCAGCTGCACAAGGAGCAGCAATTGCACCTTTTGAGGCCTTAGCATGGATCAATTCATACATGGGGGTGTCAGCAGAGAAAAGCAAAGCAGCCAGGTGCTAATTTGGGCAGAAGAACACCAAAATCTGGGTTTAATCTGTTTTGCCATATAAAATGATGACTAAGTAGGGTGTTTGCACAAATAGCAATGCATTTGTTGCAGAATGCACCCTGTTTGCTCACAAATCAGCAAATCTGAGGGCAAAGTATTTATAAGGAGTGCTTAGAACACCCTAAAGCTTTGGGACATCCTACAGGATGCTGATGGAGCCAGCACCACCTTCATGTCAGGCACAGGATCACATTCACCAAGGCCTTCCATAAATAAGAGCCACAAACACCCGTTTTTCCCTCTGATCACAGAATTCCTGTGTGGACTTGACGACAGGTAACTGGAAATACCTGGAAACACAAGGCCCACCCTCCCCAGGGAGCTGAGGGACCACTCTGTGCCTGCATCAACAGGCTGGGAGGTACACATTGGGCAGCACTGCTGTAGGAAGGGGATGGTATTGAGCCCCTCCTGCTCCTAAGAGGAAACTAAATGGAAAAAGACACTCCTGAGAAGAGGAATGCCTGAGAAAAGAGGCCTGGGAGGATTCCTGGACTTATCTAACTGCACAGAAAATTATTCAAGCAGCCGTATCATTGTGCACAGTGGAGGGAACTGGATGGATCTGCTTAATAATCTGAATTTTCTCCCTCTGGGCTTTTGCAGCACATAGGACAGAGCTCCCCCAAATTGGGATTTTTGTGGTCCTTTCTGGCTGTATTTTGCTGTCTGGTTCAAGGCTCCCCTTGGCTTCACCCTTCCAGCCTCCAGGCTGCACCTGCAGCCCTGCCAAGGAGAGCCAAGCAGTAAGAGAGGAAATTGTTGTTTCATCTCCCCTGTGTGACCCCTCAGGACATTTAAGACAGACTCCAGTCCTTCCCCCAGCTCTCCCAGCAGCAATCCAGCTGCTGGAATCGCCACATGACCCACACCAGAGAGCCCATGAGCTGCCAGCTCCTGGGTTCCATCCACTGCAACCATGCAGCTACAAACGTTGGCTTTCCTTCCCTTACTCTTTGGAGCAGGCTGCTGGCTCCCCAAATTCAGCAGCATAGCCCAGTTTTATCATCCAAGGTGCTTTTAACTTCATCCCTGGGGAGAAAAGCCAGGCTCTCCACAGAGGTGACAGGGCTCGTGTTTAAAACCCCTCATCTCTGCTCTCATCCGCAGGGAAACTAATTTGGATAATTCTGCCCTCAATCTTGCCGACAGAGGAATCCTCCTCCCCACAACAGGTTTGACAGCACAGCGTGATGTGATGAAAGGACCACATTTCGGGAGGATGTAAGCAAGCCCATTAACTCATATTTCAGCAGCTTCAGTGCAATCTCAATAGCAAAGTAAAAGCAGCTGACTGGCAACATCCATCTCCAGGGCACAACGCCAGCCCCATGGATGGCGCATGGATGCGGAACCCTTCACCAGGGGGAAAACCTGCAGGTTTTCCCCACTGTTCACCAGTTCATGGGGGAAAAAACACTGGGGAATTTATCCTTTAGGTGCAGCTTGCAGAGGTGGCTGCCTGCATTTCTTTCTTTCTGTGGGGATTTAGAAGCCACGGCTGGTTTAACTTCAAACAGCTCCGTGGGTGCAGGAGGTGACAAAGTGGTGGTGAAGTGTCCAAGGCCAGGTTGGAACAACCTGGGATAGTGGGAGGTGTCCCTGCCCATGGCAGGGGTGAAATAGGATGGGCTTTAAGGTCCTTCCAAGCCAAACCATCCCACAAAGCAGAAAAGCCCTGTCCTGTGTGGCTGCCAAGCCCTTGCTCTCCTCAGAAGAGGCCTCTCACAGGGATGGGGAGGGAAGAATGAGGAGCAATTTTAATGCTGTTGGTAATTATTATTACAGAGAGTGCAGCTACTTGAGAAATGAATGAAGCAGCTGCATCAAGCAGAGCCAACACACTGAGTAATTTCAGTGTCTGAATTACTCCATGAAGTGGCCCTGGCTGGATCTCCAACACCATTCCCACTGGGAGGCTCTCAGAGGAACACCTTTAGAGATGCTCCTCCAACATCTCCACCCAGAGATCCTTTCATAGAAAGAGATAAAAAGGCTGTGGTTTTGCTAAGCCCAGCACAACTGCACTTTGCTCTCCAGCCACAGCATTCCCACAATCTGGTGGAGGAGAAAAATCCTGCCTCCTCCACCCAGCCAAAGGTGAGCTCTGAGGGACAGCAAAGAGGGAGGCCAGGCTGCTTTGCCTCCTGGTGTGGAGGTGGGAGCAATCCAGCAGCAGCACAGTTGAGAGAAGAAGCTGTCATGCTCATTTATATATGTAAGTGATCTAGAGAATTATCAGCTAAATTATTTAAATGTCCCATTACTATTAAATTACTGGGCATTCATTGTAAGAACAGTCATAATACAGTAACTAATTTGGTATTAATGTGAATGTCAGCATTTCATTGCAGTTATTTTGTACTTCATCATCAGATAATTTACCAATAAATTAATTGGCTTAATTGCTTCCTGCAAACCCAGGAGAACTACATATGACATGACTTTTACAAAAGTCTTCATGCTCACTCCCCATCCTCCACTTTTAGCCACACCAAGCAGGAACCCCTCTTTGGAACACCTGGTAGGTAGAGCAGAAGAAATTAAGTCCTGGCATTTCCCTCCCTGTGGATTTTAATGTGGTTTAAATACAGCCCCCAAAGGCACCCATGGAGCAGGACAGGACACAGGGAATGGCTTCCCAGTGCCAGAGGGTAGGATGGGATCTTGGGCAGGAATTGTTCCCTGGGAGGGTGGGCAGGCCCTGGCACAGGGTGCCTAGAGCAGCTGTGGCTGCCCCTGGATCCCTGGCAGTGCCCAAGGCCAGGCTGGACACTGGGACTTGGAGCAGCCTGCGACAGTGGGAGGTGTCCCTGCCATGGCAGGGAAATAGATGAGCGTGAGCTGTTCAGCCTCCTCACCTGTACCAGTCCAGGGATGGGGTTCCTGGGATTGCCCCTGCCTGCCTGAAAGCCAGAAAACTCTCTGGCAACCATAGTGAGAACTCCCACCCTCTTTACCCCAAGAGCTTAGGAGAAGTTTCCTGTTGTTTTCTTCTCCGAGAGATGGGAGGAAAAAACTCCAATGAGAGCACAGTGGGGAAGGACAGCTTTTTTTTTCCTGTTCCTTGTTTTAAATGTTTTTAAATAAGTGAACAGGGCTCTTCTGCAGGGTGCTGGGAACAGAGTGCAGCAGGCTCAGCGCTCCTGCAGCATCAGGAAGGGATCAAAGTGACAGCAAAATGCTGCATCTTTATTGATGCTGGTTCTCCCTGCCCCCGTGCAGTCTGCAGCATGCCAGGCTGGCACAGGGAACAGCTCCAGGTGGGAATAACCCCAGGGAATAAACACATCACACCCTCACCGAGGCGACTCCCAAGCGCACAGCACCTGCGGCAGCCCGTTTTTGAAGTTGCCATCAGAATTAAAAAACAAGCCGACGTTTCTCAGCAAAGCCCCCCAAATCGGGTAACACAAAGTGAAGCTGACTGTTCTATTAACTCCCATCCTGCATCAGCAATTTTCTAAAGTGTGGAAACATTATAATTGACTTTTCTGCTAGTAGCAAAATGTCATTTTTCCTTAATACTCCCCAAGTCAGTAACGCATTTCAAAAGCCTCCGATGCCACTACCACAACAGGACTTACAAATTAGCACATTTTTAGCTTTTCATTAAACACAATACCAAAAAAAAAAAAAAAA
>VXAC01004175.1:0-12504 GCA_013399225.1 Rhipidura dahli | reverse complement strand
GCTCCTTCACCTAGAACCCGCTGGCTCAGCAAACCCCATCCTGCATGGACACGCTGTGGAAGTTCTGGGGCTCCGTGCCCTTCCCACGGTCTCCAGGGCCAGAGATGGATGTCACCTCAGCCAGGCTGAGGACACACTCAGAGGAACCTCCAGTGGCTCTGGCAGCATAGGGGGGGTGGCCCAGGGATGCTCAGGACCCCCAGCAAGGGCCCAAACCTTTTTCCCAGCCTCAGGTGGACTCCACACAGAGGGAACCAGGCAGCATTCCAGCTCTGGTTTAACATCCCAAAATCTGCTCTGACCAGGTTTATTCCCCAAAGAGGCAGGTGGGAAACCTGGGAAGAGGGGGGTTTGTCACCCAGAGCCTCCAAGTCACGAGATGCCAGGCTCTATTCTCGTCCCCACCACGGATTTCTGCGGTGACCTTGAGGAAAGGAGCCTCGGGGCAGTGGGAACAGGGAAAGCTGTGCTGGCATCCCATGGCAGCCGAGTCTGGATGCTTTCTCTCTCCTATACAAGGCACTGTCAGGGAGAGCAGCTTCCCCTGCCAAAGCCCCAGGAGGATTTGTACCTCGCTGGCCTTTGCATCCCTGCAGGGACATCCCAACATTCCGGGCTGGGCCAGTTACACGTAGCCCAGATTTTTCCAGAGAGCAACCACAAGACTGGAATCTCATACAAGCACCTCAATGTAAAAAAAGAAAAGAGAGGGAAGAGAAACCTCCCTCACAGAGCTCAGAAGACACAAATAAGGTCATTGGGGATGGACAGACAGCACTTGCTTAAATTTCTTTTTTTTTTTTTTTTTACTTTTCTAAACACTAGGCACCGTTTTCCTCCCAGCCTAAACACCCCTGTCTCAAGTTGGAGCCTGCAAATAATCCAGCAGTTTGATCCAAGAGGTGCTGCTGCCACACGGCCTGGTGACCTCCTGACCCTCACTGTACCCCGTGTCCATTGTGCCCCATCCCCTCTGGAGTTATAAATACGCCACAGCAGAGCCTGGGCTGGATTATAATTAGCCAGTGAGCCAAGAGGATGGAAACAACGAACTATAAAAGCCTGGCCATCCCCCCAGCCAGGACCTGCACACTGGAGGGAAGCACTGGGATGAGCAAGTTACCAGGAGCTGAGACAGGAAAGCTGAGGATTTCCTCCAGGTTGGATCCAGAGCATCCCTTAGCAGCTGGTGCTGCCACTGCCAGGTTTTACACAGCCCTGGTCACAGGAGACCTGAGGAGCCTCCAGGTGCTGACTGAGAAATACCACCAAGATGTCAACCTGGTCTTTGAGATCAGTAAAAGCGAGCTGCAGTGGCAGGTGAAAAGCCAAGCCTCTTATGGACTCTCAGGTACCTTTCCTCTAAAGGCCAGGCCAGGAAAATGAAATAAATGGGTGTTTACTAACCCTCAGCAGGAGAGGTACAGTGCATTTAGGTGCCTTAAGTGTTCCCAAGGTGGATGGTGTCTGGTTAGCCCACAGTTCTGGCCATAAATATTCATCACTTCTCGTATTTTCTTCTCTTCTGTGCGTAGTAACCCAGTGGAAGTGTAAAATCTGAGCATCCACGGGATTTTTTCAGGTCGGGATTAGACACCCTGTAGCTTGGGAACGCTTGCAGGAGGGCTCACAGCCCAAATTCCTCATGGTCCTGTCTGGGAGGGAAAAGATGCTCCCAGGAGAGCAGTACATGTTGCCTCCTGCTGAGGTGATGTTCCCCATGGTCCCAGGTGCCCATGGAGCACCATGCTCAGGAGAAAGTCCAGGAGGCCCTGGACTGCTGGGAAATACAATTCCTCACTCTGGCTGATCCCAAACCCAGCACATCCCATGCTCAGCCCCCTCCATCCCCCTCCCAACACGTTCCCACCTGGCTTGGGTGCCTTTCCCTCCCTGGGGAACTGCTGAGGTGCCTTTTAGCTCCTGCCAGCCTCTTGCACGCAGGACTGTGTGCCCTGGTGGCAGGCAGGGCATTGCCTTGCCCACTTCATCCCACATGAAATCCTGCTCCAGGATGAGCACACCCCACAGGAGTTTTGTTTCCCCTCTTGCCACCAAGTGCACCCAGCCCCTTAGGAGCACCTAAAGCTGCCAGAGAAAAATGGGAGAAGCGCTGTCCGGAGCTGCTTCAGCCCCAGGGCCGGCGGGCAGGGGATGGGGATCCAGGGGCTCATCCCATTCCCGTGTCCTGCAGGGCTGTGGGCACTGGAGGAGAGGCAGGAGCTGAGCACCCCGCTGTGCCTCGCTGCCCGCCACGGGCACCCCGAGTGCCTGCGCCACCTCCTGCGCCACGGGGCCGACCCCAACGTGGCCCCGGGGGGACGGGGACCCCTGCACGAGGCCTGCCGGGGGGGACACAGCCGCTGCGTGGAGCTGCTGCTGGAGTACAGGGCCCAGCCCAACCTGCGGAGCGACGAGGGCACTGCCCCGCTGCACCTCTGCACCTCCCCGGACTCCCTGGGGTAAGGACGGGGCCCGTGAGCATCCCATGGCTGGGGCCGTCCCTGGAAGTACTCGAGGCTGGGTTGGAGGGGCTTCAGAGCAGCCTGGGATAGTGGGAGGTGTCCCTGCCTGTGGGAATGGGATGGGCTTTGAGGTCCCTTCCAACCCGAAGCAGTGTGGGATTCCGTGACAACCTCGCCGTGCATCCTCTGTGCACAGGGCCCAAAAGTTTTGCCTGTGGGAAGCGAAAAGAGATGCCATGATCCATGGCCAGGCTTCCCATGTGCTGCCACATCTCCCAGCTGCCACAGCAGAGACAAAAAAAAAGGGACATTTTGGTGCCAGGCACGTTGCACAGCCTAAATCTTCTTCCCATGGGAACAGGAGCAACCCAGCCCCAGCTTTTCCTTCCTCCTCTTTCCTGACTAATTCTCCGAAAATCAGTGTGTCCTGCATCCCAGATCCAGCACACTTCCCCCAGGAGATGCTCAGGATGGGTCTACGGGATGTGCAGCAATCCTCCCACCCCCTGACCCCACACAAGCCACGTACAGATCCACCTGGGTTCATAGTCAGGGCTGAGGCTCATCCTTGTGCATCCACGTCTCTCCCTGGATCAGTATCTCACAGATGAGCATAAAAATTGCCTGGAAAAATACAGAAAAATAGGTTTCTGTAGGGCTTTAGGTTCCTTAGGTTCCTGGATCGTCAGACACACGGAAATGGGATATTTTCTTTTTTTTTGTTGTTTTGTTTTGTTTTGTTTTGTTTTGTAAAGAGCTCAGCCACTTGATATCCTGATGAAACTGCTTAGGGCCACAGTGAATTCCATCACCTGCCAGCTTCCATGAAAAGCCAGCCTGGCTTCCATCCTCTGCCCTCCAGGGAGGTGAGATTAAGTGGAAGTGGGTGGTGAAAGCAAGGTTCCAACGTATCATGGACACAGGGAGAGTGTTCAGGAGAAGGGAAGCAGCCAGAGAGGGAAAGACCCCGATCCCGGCTTTTATTTATAAAAGTCTCTGCAAAATGTCCAAAAATCGAGTATTAATCAAATTTTGGTTCAGCCAAAAATCTGGGGATGAATCCAACGCATCCTTGGTGCCATGAGGGCCGGAAGGAGCGGGATGGGAAAGGGAGGATGCTACAAGCAGCCCTACCATTGACCAGGAGCTGGCTTTAATTCCTTCACCTGAGCTCCCTTTTGACCTTAAAGCTTCAGCCTCCAGCCCCATCCTGCAATCCCTGTGATTCCTTGATTCCCTGAAGAGATGGGGTGACCAAACCAACCCAGGATGTGTAGAGAATCTCCTGGACCTCGGAGGTCCAGGTGTGACCAGGAGCTGGCTTTAATTCCTTCACCTGAGCTCCCTTTTGACCTTAAAGCTTCAGCCTCCAGCCCCATCCTGCAATCCCTGTGATTCCTTGATTCCCTGAAGAGATGGGGTGACCAAACCAACCCAGGATGTGTAGAGAATCTCCTGGACCTCGGAGGTCCAGGTGCCCTGGTTTTGCTGCCAAGCTTGGAGAAAAAAGTGATTTTATAGACATACAAATATAAAAACGGAGCTGTTCTCATGGATTTGCATGTCCCTTTCCCTTGGAAGGCAGAGGGGGATGGCAGCAGAGCTACCAAGGGGATCAGACAGCCCCAACGTGGGAACAGCTGAGTTGTAAAGCCCTGGAATATTGGGGCTTTATAATGGAAATGCTGAGAGCCCCTTAATGCGGCGCCTGGCGCTACGGGGGCTTCTACAATAACTAAGCCAACTCCCTTGAAAGATCAGAAATTAATAGACATTTCAGACAGGGTTTGAGGTTTCGACCACTGCTTTTTCAATCGCAAAGACTTTGCTAAAGTTAGAGACTGAGGAGGTCAAGCTTTGGGTAACACAAACATTTCCTCTTTGATTAGGGGGAGACTACTTTACCTCGCCTCCCTTTTTTTTATTTTATTATTTTTTTCGTTGAGTAGTAGATTTTAGGTCATCCTTAATTTTTTACTGACAACAAAGAGCAGGTCATTGACCTACATAGAGAGCTATTTTATTTTTCTCCCTCTCGATAACAATGGCCAGAACACCTATGTGCCAGGTTCTTCTGTATTCCCATATACTCGGCAATTCACCATGGGGGCAGGACTTAAAACCTTTGAGCCTCTCAGTGACTGGGATAAAAAAAAATTATCTGGGCTTCCTTCCAGCCATTTGAGCTTCAGAATCCATGAGATTTCAACAAAAAGGATATCAGAGCTTTAATCTAGGGGCTTTTTGAAGAGATGGAAAAAAAAAGTTCCAGTAAAGTTCAGTCTTACCTTCTTCACTTTAGGAGCTGTTCATGCCAACGTCGGCCTATTTAGTAGAGTTCCTCTCCTTGACCTCTTTTTTACAGCCGAGATAATTAACATGGTGGGGTAAGATGAGTCTCTAAATTCACTGCACTCTCTCCCCGGCGCTCTCCCTTTTCCCTCTTAAAGCCGGGATGATTAAAGGAGCCTGCCTTTATTGGCACCCCGAAAAAAAATAAAATAAAAATAATTGAGGGGGAGAGGAAGAGTCTCGGCGGCGGCGGCGGGGAGGGGAGAGCGGGCGTGGGGCGGCGGGAAGGTGCCCGGCGGGGATGCAGGACACGGCTCCCGCCTCCCAGCGCCGTGCCCACGGAGGAAGGGATGCTGAACGGCTGCTGGGGAGTCCTCCTTCAGATCTCCCTGAACATCCCAGGCGACCAGGGAGAGCCTGCCTGGAGAGGAATTTCCGTTCTCCAGCCTTGCGCCTCGGGAAGAGGGCTCTGGGAAGCCAAGGGATGGGACCAGGAGATGTCACCCCCACTTCCCCGCAACTCAGCTGAGCAATTCCCTTCTCCAGGCCTTCCCTCCACCCAGGGAGCTGGAAGCACCACCTGCTCCGAGCCCCCAGAGCTGGGGCACGGGGAGTGAAAGGTGGGATGAGTCAATGCAGGAGCTCAAGCAGCATCCAAAGGGGCTCCATGCAAGGACCAATGGGATGGGGAGTGACCACCATGGCTGCCAGGGACAGGGTGGGAGGAATTAGCAGGAAACAGGAGCTGGGCAGGAAGGCAGGCACCTAAAAAGGTCAAGACAAGGCTCCCAAATGCCAGGGAGATGGGTACTCACCCAGTGGACCCGGCCCAGGCACCCTGCAGCTATTCCAGCATTATCCTGGACACTCTGCCCTTGTCACTGTGGGAAATAAGCAGCACTGCAAGGGGAAGAAAAAGCCCAGCGATTTGAAAAGCCAGCATTTAGCATCATCTAGTGCTAAACCTCATCCTCTGCTTAGGCTCCCTAAATACAACACTCGGAGCGTTTGGAGCCATCGGTTTGGGAAGCTGGGGAAGAGCAGCTCCTTAAGGGGTCCTGAGTGAGAAATCAAGAGGCCCAAAGCAGCCCCGGGGCACAGCCCAGGGCCTGGCCCTGCTCCCTGAGGTGGGACAAAATGACGGCTTTTACTGATAAACCTCGCTCCAACCCCAGGGACGGCAGGAAAAACGATCAGGAGGTTTTTCCTTCAGGGAACTGGGGCCCGAGTGGGTTTTCGGGACGGGAATTTTCCTCCAGCCTCCGCTGCCCCAATCTCCTGCTCCTCCTGCTGGTTGTTCATCGCATCCCATTTCTAACTAAATCCTACTTTCCCAGCCTGGGGATTTCTCACCCCAGCTCCCAGTGGGAGCCATCCTGGCATCCAGGAGGGCAACGGGAACATCCTGCCCTGACTCTCTGGTGGGTGAGGAAATAATAATTTTTAAAAAAATCAATCCCAAATAATTTTCTCCCATTCCATTGGATCCAGGAGCCCAGGACAGGGTGAAGGTGGAGCACTGACACCACTCACCCCAAATTTCCTTTTACCCTAAGAAGTGACTTGCCCAAGCAAGGAGATGTCACCCATCACCTGCAAATGAGTTAGGAATGCCTTGGAAGTGAGTTTATATTAGTCAAAATTAGGTACCAGGCTGGATGGAAAATAAACTCATTTGTTTTGCCACCAAACTGCTGCTGAGCTGAACAGAAAACTGAACGCAGTGTGGTCTTTCAGTATTCCCAGAAAACTGGAGAGGAACCCTTAAAAAAAGCAGCAAGCCAGCAAGTCAGATCTGATGGCAACAAGCAGGGTGGGAATGAAAACGCTGGAAGCCAGAAACGCTGGTGAAGTGTTGGACCATGTGAATTCATGAAGAGAGATTTTAAGGGTCACCAAGAGCATCTACCCAGGACCTGCTGATGCCCAGACATCCAAACAAATGCAAATGCAAATGCTCCTCCCAGGCTCCCACCTTTCCCATTCTCTGGAATAGATCAGCCTGTATTCATAGCTCCTTGCCAATATTCCCTCTTTGCCAAGGGAGAAGCACCCAGGGGGAAAATTCAGTATAAACCATATTGGGTTTCCTCCAACAAGTGAGCTTTTGAACCTGACATCCAAAAAGAATAAACCTCCAGTGATGCAGCCTCTGGGAAGGATGGCAGTTCCACAGGAGAATATTTGGGACATCTAGCAGGAGATCAAGAGAAGCTGAGCTCCCAGTGAATTCTCTGTGAGGGGAAAAAAATCCCCTTGACACAGAAGGAATGGTGGGCTGTATGATCCATTCTTTACCTGGAAATTAAGGGCAGAGCAATATTCCCTCTGTGCTGCCTGTGCAGGTGGAAATCTTCAGCCTGGGCCCTCCCATCCCAAACCAAGGCAACATTTATGCCCAAGGACTCTGGGCACAGCTGCCTCCTTGCCTGGATCATGCTTTGAGCATGATCTACCCCCCACCTCAAAAAAGAAGGAAAACAGAAAAAAAGGGGATTTTTCTCACAGGCTGGGCTGCTGCATTTTTGCAGCCAAGTCAGCATTTTTTTCCCCCCATTTTTCCCTGCAGAACCATCCCTTGGTTTGCCTTGAATATGTTATTTTAGGGTGCCAGAGCTGCCTGTGACATCAGGATTAAGCTACTTCGGAGAGGTCCAAAGAGATTCTTTATAATCTTTATAATCTTTATGATAATAATTACAAATTCTCTGCTGACAAGGACGGACAAGACCAATGAAAGAGACCAAGTGTCTGAGTGATCCCCTCCAACAACAGCCAGCAAGCCCCAAAAAGAGCCTCAGGGAGGCAAAACATTCCGTGAGAAATGTTCTAGCATCCTAGAGAGAAAAAAGGAAATTGGAAAGGAAGGATCTGAGGGTTTTGGGAATGGCACAACCCACCCAAACCCAACCACCCCCCAAGCAGAGCATTCATGGTGGATGCCTCTGGTGAGGGCTGGCACCTCTGGGAGCATTGCATCCACCTAGGCTGCAGGAAAAGATCCTGCAGGATTTTTTTCCTGGCAAACTCAGGCTTGATGTCCAGGGGGAAAACAGCCTAGGGAGGAAGGAACTTGTAGGTTCTGCACTGCCAAGGACAGTGAAATTATTATTATTATTATTATTATTATTATTATTATTATTATTATTATTATTATTATTATTATTATTATTGTTGTTGTTGTTGTTGTTGTTGTTGTTGTTGTTGTGGTTGTGGTTGTGGTTGTGGTTGTGGTTGTTATTTTCTCCATGTATGTAAGCATTCCCCTGGGTTAGGAAAAACAAGCAATATCCTGGTGCTGTCCTTCCTCCTCGGGGCTCCTCTTCTTCCCCATCCCTGCTGCTGGAAGGAACAGGCTGGGACTTCTCTCCCCGCCTCGTGTTGCTCCTGTGTTAGCCCAGACCCTCCCGCAGGGCTCCGGTGACACCTGAGCTGAAAGAAAAGTATAATAGAGGAAGACTGAAGAGGCAGGGGAGGGCTAAAGGTTGGTGCTCCTCCCTTAGACTCCGTGATCCTCCTGGGTCCCTCCTGCCTCAAGGTAATCCACGATTTTAAGAAAACACAATCCTTTAGTGTCCTCTGGACCAGGAGCACAACACAGGTGTTTGGGTTCCTCAAAAGGAGAAGGAAAATCCATTTTTGTGTCCAAGCAAGTGGGCCTAGCATGGTTAAGGTGTTCAGCACTGGTCAGAGATGGTCAGGGACAGTCAAGGTTGTCCAGATGGTTGAGGACACTCACAATGGTCAAGGGATGATCAAGGATGGTCAGGGACAGTCAAGGATGCTTGAAGACACTCAAGGATGGTCAAGGATGGTCGAGGATGGTTGAGAATGTTTGAGGATAGTCAAGATGGTCAAGGACAGTCAAGGATGACCATCCATGAATGATGCTGGTCAAGGGCATGAGGGAGTCATTGCCCAAACCACCACTGCCCTGACAGTGGAGGGCACCAGGGCACAGTGCCACCATGCCCAGCCTCTGTTGCTCCCTCCCAAAACCCCTGAGTGCCACAACCCCAGCACGACTTCCATCCTCCCCCCACACCACCTCCCACCCCATCATCCCTCATGGCTCCAGCCCACACCACCCCCCAAACCCCATCCTGGAGGTTCATCCCCAGCCTTCCTGCAGGTGTGCCAGGCTCCTGCTGAGACACGGGGCCGCCGTGGATCTGCCCAGCGAGGCCGGAGGGGACACAGCCCTGCATGTGGCCGCCGGGCACGGCCTCTGTGGCCACGCTCAGCTCTACCTGCGGCGCCGGGCGCACGTCGATGCCCGCAACGCGCGGCAGGAGACGGCCCTGGGCATCCTCTGCGGGCAAGCCCCGGGCGTGGGCGAGGATTCCCTGCGACTTTTCCAGCTGCTGGCTGCCCACGGCGCCGACGTGGACGCCCGGGATGAGAGCTGGAGGAGCCCCTTGCACCGGGCGTGCGGGGCGGCCAACGCCGAGCTGGTGCGGCTGCTGCTGCGGCGCGGGGCCGACGCCAACGCCATCGACTACGACGGCGTGTCCCCGCTGGGATGGGCCCTGCAGGGTGCTGCCTCCCGCCGGGAGCTGCGTCCCCACCTCACCGTCCAGCTGCTGCTCAACCACGGCTCCCGAAAGATCTGGCCCCAGGCCTTCGTCAAGGTACCGGCCCCAAAATGGCGNGTGAAGGGGGCGGGGAAGGAGAATTCGGGAGAATTCGGGGCTGTGGCGTTGGGGAGTGATGGAAATGAAAGCCCAACGGAAGGGCAGGATGGAGCCAGCGTGGCCCAGAGGGATTTTCCCTGCCCAGGGAATGTCAGGCTTGGCACCCGAGCCGCCGGGGCAGCCGCCTCACGGCTCTGCGTTCCATTGATTTTTACATCAAACCATAAAGAAAATATTGTCCTGCCTTGCCGGGCACAAGCCAGAAACGTAAACGAGAAACGAGGGCTGCGTCCCGGGGAAGAAGCGCCTCATCAGGGCGGAGCAAGAGCTCCAAAAGGCGCCAGGAGAAGCCCCACAGATCCCGGCCTGGGGTGGGACAAGCCCCGGCTGCAGCGGGGGGATGTTGCCCCACCCTGGCCCTGCCCGTGTCTGTCTGAGGCCTCACGCTGTCCCCGGGCAGGTGCTGAAATGCTGCGCGGCCGTGCCGGAGGTCATCGAGGTCCTCTTCAATTCCTACTCCCAAATCCCGGTGTCCCAGGAGTGGGCCAAGGCCGTGCCCGAGGAGGTGTTCCAGGTGAGACAGCGCCGCTGGTTCGGCAGGGGTGGCTGAGAGCCAGGGAGGGGCATTTCCCCTCAGAACTGGGGTTTATTTCCCCCACAGAACTGAGGTTTATATTCCCCCCAGAATACGGATTTATTTTCCCCACAGAACAGGGGGTTTATTTTCCCCACAGAGCAGGGTTTTTTCCCCCCACCCAGACTTCACTTGGACGGAGAAAAACCAAAAGGAATATTCCCCAGAGCACCCACACACACCTGATCCCTCCAGGTTTGCATCCCTTCAGCTCCGCCGTCCTCAGATTCCACATCCCTGCCCCAGCCCGCCACAAAACCTACTCTCCTCTGGGAGTGACCCTGGAGCCAGAACACTTCCCAGCAGGAGCCCACATCACTCATTTTTGGTGTGGAAAAGCTCCTCCTCAGACGTGCAGCAGGTACAGCCAGCCCGCTCTGGGGTGGTTTGGGATGGCTCCTGGCCCCACAGGGTGAGGGATCCCTGCTGGAATGCAAACAAAGCCTTCAGCTTGTTCTGGGGAGTGGGAGAAAGGAATTCTTTTCCCCCCAAATTCAGGAAAGGCCGAGGCTGCACAGCCCAATCCTGCTTTGTTTCTCTGGCTCAGGAACGGCGTCTCTTCTACAGCAGCTTCCTGTGGGATGCTGCTCCACCCTCCCCAAGGCCGGTTTTCCCCAGGAAAATTCCAGAATTCCTCACCCACCCTTTGCCTGTGGAGCCGTGTTGACACACAGACCCCTAACCCACAGTCACACATGAGCTCCTTCCCTCTTTCCCCGAGACCTTCATCCCAAAACACCCCCAGCTTCTTTGGGAATCGGGAGAAGACGCAGCCCATTGGGTGATGCTGGTGTTGCTCCTCTCTCTGCAGCAGCACCAGCCTTTCTACGAGTCCCTTTTTGGGCTGGCGGGCACGGCCCGCTGCCTGCAGCACTGGTGCCGCTTCGCCATCCGGACACATTTTGGGAGCCAGTGCCATTCCCTCATCCCTGTGCTGCCCGTGCCCAAGGCTCTCCGTGATTTCCTGCTGCTGGAGCCTGAAGGAGTTGTGCTGTGAAGGAGCAGATCCAGGTCCCAGCCCTTCCAGGGAGCACAGGAGCGTCCTTTTCTGCCGGGGGAGCCAAGGAGTGCCGCTTCCCATGACGGATGGCTGCTTTCCAGGGATTTACAGCAGAACTAAAATGTGCTTTTGGCTGGGAATTTGGATAGATTTTCTTTTTTTGTTTGTTTGTTTTTGTCTTCTAATTGTGCTTTAAATGGATTATAAAGAGTAATAAAGCGATTGGTGGCTGGTAGGAGCCAGCTGCAGGTGGGAATAACGCTCGGCATGGGGGATCCCTGCAAAGCAGCGGAGTGGGAAGGCAAGGACAGGGCAGCTCAAACCAGCCCGGGTGACCCAAACCAGCCCAGGTAACCCCAACCATCCCACCTGGGCATCAAATCCCCTGGGATAAATCTCACCTGGTGGTGGCACAAGCAGAGATGCTGTGTAGAAGCCTTTAAGAGGCTGCAAAGTCCTGCAGTGTTAATACAGACCCTAAAATAAATTTTAAAATCTAATTTTTTTTTTTTTTTGTATTTAGGAGCTGCCAAGAATGTGGTGGTTATTCCATACAGGAGGATGATATTCCAGCTCCCTGCAGTCCATGGGATGCATCAGCACCTCCTATATCCCTTGTACCTACCATAGCTCCCAGGCTGGCACACGGAAGGGCTGGAAAACCCAAAATTGGTGGAGTTTGGGCTTTCATTTCCCACAGTGACCTGGCCAAAGGTAGCAGGAGGAGCAAGGGTTTCTTTTTCTCAGGTTCCCCAGATTAATTCCTGCTGAAGCAAAGGATGTGCACACGTGTATCCCTTGGGAGAACAGCTGTCTTCATGCCACAGTGCCTCCCCAAAATCCAGTGCTGAATTACACTCAGTTTTGGTTGTTTTCTTTTAAAAAACAACCAAAACCACAAAATTGTATGTATTGTATTTTTATATAAAAATGTATGTATGATATATTATTGTGTGTGTGTATATATATATACATATATATATATATAAACTCATTTTTCATATTTGGCTGGACTTTGCTTGGAAAAGCAGGCAGCATCCCAGCTCCTGGAGCTGCTGCCCATGGAGCATGGAAATGGGGAGAAAAAAGAATTCTTCCCCTCTCCCAGCTTCCCACCTGCTGCTTCCACAACTTCCCTCACCCTACATGAATGAGAAAGAGCACCACCAAAGCTTCCCGATGTTCTCTGGGGAGTGCCCCATCCCAAATGTTCCTGACCCCTCGAGACCTGGCCTTGCACGCCTTCCATGTCTTTCGTGGCTCCACACTTTGTTTTGCTGGGAATTGAAGGGGATTTAGGGAAAACCCATCCTGGCTGAGCCATCCCGTTCGTTTGGACCATCCCAAGCTAAATTTTGGTGCTCCTTTCATCTTGTGTGTGGCTTGAGAGTGTCACGTTTCACCTCCGTGTCCACCAGAGAGCAAGTCCCACCAGTTGCCCACATCCTCATCCCAAAATCCCGAATCACCAGGCCTGGA